>KV751367.1:2519994-2560004 GCA_001698575.1 Mola mola | reverse complement strand
GGTTGAGGTTATTATGTCAACAGTTAATGTAATTATTATTTTTAATTCAAGTAACTTAATCAATAATTAACTTTATAAACTATCAAAAAAATAGTGAAAAATGGACACCACCTTTCCTCATTTACTGTCAGATGGGACAAAGAAAAGCAGCAAATCCTGACATTTAAAATGCCAGAACCACCATATGTTTCATAATTTTGCTCGAAAAAAGACTGAAACGATTATTCTATTATCAAAATAATTTTAGATTAATTTTCCTTCGATCAGCTAATCAATTTATCCATTAATTGTTGCAGCTATATGAGCCACAGGTCAGTGTTCCCATGGAGATCCATGATGCATTCTAATATTCATAATTGAAAGAGTTTTTAGGTTTCAGTGCTTTAATCACCTTTGCTTCCAAATTGGTTTTCTATCATCCAACATCGTAATTTATTCAAGGATTATTTTCAAACAAGTGGCTAATTAATGAATTTTACATCAACTTATTGACTTTGTGCTTGGTATCTCTAATTCCAATAATCTCCTATTGCTCTGTCAAGGACATGTTCCCATCCATCTCTGCTTTCTTTTGCTTCAAACACTGTTCCACCTCCGTTTTCCTGCCCATGCAGCATGCACCCCCCCAAAAAAATCAATGTGTCAGTTAATAGGCAGCGATATCTCTCTGAGTGCCGCTCCCAGAGTATTCCTGTCTGACACACTTCTGCTGGCAGCAACAAAGAGCTGTTTCCTCTCTGTTCCTGCACCTCCAGGAGCACATCATCACAACATGAACACACAGAGCAGCCCTCCCTCATTCTACGCAGCTGCAAAATGCATGCAGGCATTAGGAAAACCTTTTTGATAACCTGCTACCCTTATAAAATGCAATGGATTAACTCCAAAATGCTAAGTAGTCAGGTTACAGCACTTTTAGGTTTTTAATAAAACTACAAAAAAACAAGACTTGGCATCTGCTTTAGTATCAAGCGCCAACTTACTGACAATAAATGAACACGCTGGCCAAATAAATGATACCTTCTCTCTTCTCTCAAGTATGCATTTGACATCTTAATTAATCAAAAGTGCTGTTCCAATTCGATACTTTCACAAAGTTAGCAATTATAATTTCCACCAAACCAGTTTTCACTCAGTATTCATGTTGTCTCCAGGATCAGAAGCTGTTCACTTTCTACTGTCAGCACACAGATTTCCTTGCCCAGCACTCTTACACATCTCCTTCCTGTCTGAGACGTGTTTGAGCTCAAACATTGGCAGACTTATTCATGTAAGGCAATTTCTTCTTGCATCTCCACTCAACCATACAAAAAAATGAATGAGTGGGTGAAAAAAATGAAAGTAATTACAAATATATGTATATGAGACCTTCACACTAGGTAAATAAACTATTCATATTCAAACGGTCCTTGCTAAGCCTTAGGACACATGGATATAATAACTTATTTGTACCACCCACAGGACAAAGGCCATTACTTGAGAAGGAGAGCGAGTGAGGAAGAGGAGGAGAGAAAGAGTAAGGCAGTGAACAGGACTGGGGGATGGAGAGAAAACAGAGTGGCGCTTGAACATGCAAGAAAATGTCAGTGGGTCCATGATGAATTAAAGTTAGAGCCCATGCTTTGTTCCCTTTCTCCGTCTGTTCATCTTCCCTGGCCTAAGTAAAAGATCACTTTTCCGTGTGTGTGTGTGTGTGTGTCCCTGCGGCCGGGCTCTTTCCATTCATGACTTATGTATGAGCTTTAATGCAGCCAGTGTGTAATTGTTCAGGGCTGCTTGCTGCTTCCTCCTGTCGTTGCAGCCATGGCCTGAGGACCAGGGAAAAGCTCACTGCCTTGGCATCAGTCAAACATGGAGGCTGTAGCTCCTGGGGTGATGGGTGGACGCCCTAGTGTGTGGAAATTTAGGACAATATGCATCTGTGTGTGAGACTGGGACTGACACAGCCAATCTTTCTGATTGATGTCTCCTCTCCCAGTGAAAGAGAAAAAGTTTCTCCCATAGCCCAAAAATGAACTCACTCCCATCGCTCATGGGAGAAAACCTCTGGCTCCCCTGTCATGAAAACAGAGTTTGCGAGATGCTGCCTAGACTTTTGACTTCTTTCTCCCCTATTCTGTTCTTGCATTGGCCTCACACCCAGAGACCTCTCTGTGTGACAGCAGGAGGGATGGGTTCTTGCCCTGATTGGGTTTAAACTCCCTGCTCCCTTCTCCAAAGCTGCAGGACTCCTAAGTCATCATCCAGAAACACTCCAATCACGCTGTGGCAGGCTCGCTAGCCTGATCTAGTCTCACTGCCTTATGAATAATCATGCTGCCAAAGCTTGAGCATGCTGAATGGGTTTCAAGTATGTGTGGGTGTGTGTTATGGGATGGAGAGACAGGAAAAGGGAGGAGCTGAAAAGCAAAATGGAGCTTGCTGATAGGGGAGTGAGTCTCCTCTTGATTAATCAAAGAGGTAGGATGAGAATAAAAATATGTACATAGAGCTATTGGCAATCATCCCATGGAGGAAAATAACTATTACAATTTGCATTTCGAAATAGCGATGATGCCACCCAAGCGCACTCCATCACAGAAGATGGCAGGACCCATTTCTCAAGTCCTGGAGGCCTATGAGGTTTGGTCTAATGAGAGAGGATCCTTAATGGTTATTGATAGAGCCAACAAGGACAGACTCTTAAACTTACTCTCCAGCCAAGCAGCACATTCTGCTGCTACTTAATGAAGTAAATCTTGTCGCTTCTGAGGGATGATTTAACACCGCAAACACATTTGCAACAAGACTGGACCTTGGTAAGGAAAAGACAGGAAATTAAAGCATCAATGATGTGAGGAAGGGAGGGTTGTAAATGGGAATCTAATACATAAAAAAAAGAAATGACATACTGTCGGCGGCTTTTATGAACCTCCTCTGCACTAATGCTCTGCTGGATCTAATTGACCATTGTCTTAGGAGGGTTTGCTTCCTTCTCTCTCTCTCTCTGGTTATCTTGTCTCACAGCTTCCCCTTCTTTCTATACCTTTATGTCCTTTCATTTCACATAAGAGCCCTGCGTAGTGCTGTGTAATTTAGAAATAATCCCTGTAAACACCGACTGTATGTGATCATCCTGCCAACTCGAATTGAGGATATAGATGTATCCTATGTTGTGAATAAAAACCCAAAGTTGCTAAAGGGGAGACACAAAAAGGGTGGTGGAGGACGGGAAAGCTAATTTATCAGCATGTCAGAGAGGTCAAGCTTAGAGAACAGAGAGAGGAGTGCCAGGGTGCTGGCAGGAAGTGTCTTTCTTCGAGCTTGTTTCTGAGGCTTAAGATACAAGAATGGGAGGGGTGACGTGCAGAAATACATTTTTCAGGAGTTTCTATTAAAGTTCCATTGTCCCAGGTTACTCAGGACAGGCTAAGATGAGGAACTTTTCACTTTGGCTTTGATACAAAGAGCACTTCTGAGGTCTATCAGGAACACAATCATCATCTTTTGTTATGCAGCCCCTGAGTTTAAGAGCTTGGAATTTTTAAGAATGATGCAACTTCACCTAAGATGGGCACATTTAGGGTGTACAATAGGAGTGACACCTTTTACAGATGATTAAGCCTATAAAAAGCCTACTTAAGATTTTTCAGTTAAGTCTTTGCTGAAACTTTTGCATCCGTTCAAGAGCAAACATTGTGAAAACTGATTATGACTTGACAAACTGATTGCAGTAATCGCTGGTGTCAGCATCTCTTTGAAATGATTTGAATTTTGTCTTCAATACAGAAACTCAAATGTTAGTATTGGAAAATAGTGGCTTTGATGCTAAAATATGCTCCTCCTGGTACCTCACAAGGACGCTGCCCTGATTGCACTGTTATAGGCAAGGACGCATGTAGTACAACTGGTGTGTTCTGAAGCCTATTGACCTGAGTGCAAATACCCTTGAACACTCTAATTAGGAATTAAAAATACTCTTGCGGGGGTAGATGTATCACTGAAAAAGCATACAATCAAGAGACACCTTCATGACTGTAAATACAGAGCGTTTACAACAAGGCACAAACTACTGGTTACGTTCAAGAACAGGACGGACAGATTAAACTTTGCCAGAAAATATCTAATAAAGCCGCCCAAGTTTTGGAATCTGATTCTTTGGACAGATGAAAACAGGAATTCGTAACCACTTGCACCAGAATTGTGGGGGAAAAAAAACAGAGAGGGAATGGAACAGCTCATGACCTGAAGCATACCACACTATCAGTAAAACATGGTAAGGGCAGTGTTCGCATGGGTATGTATGACTGTCAGAGGAACTGGGTCACTGGTGTTTATTGATGATACAACTGATGATGGGAGTATCAGGATGAATTCTGAGGTGTACAGGGCTATACTTTATCATATTCAGCCAATTTCTCCAAATGATGGGGTGGCTATATCATAGTGCATATGAACAATTTGTAAAAGTAGCTAAAATTCCTAAATAGTCAATGCAGTATCTTGTGATAGCCCTAAAATTAAATTAAGTTCTTTTTCAGAACTATTTTTGTGGTGTACAGAGACACAATAACAAAAGTGGTGACACAATCTAAATTAATTACTGAACTAATCATCAAGCCTACCATGATACATGTTCTGAAACAACTGAATAATGGCTCAATAAAAACAGTGACAGTCTGCCTCTTCCAGAGTCACTATTCCTTTATAATGTTCAATGGGATTGTCTTCGCCTTGAAAAACAATGCAATACCCTGCCGTGTTTTTATGCTGTACCAAAGAATTTATCAGCTAACGCAGGAAGGAAAGAGACAGGTTACACCAATAGGCAATGCATCATGGTACAGAGGACAGAAAGCTAGGGCCTCTTGAATATAACCCTTTATTTGCACCGCAGCTCATTAATCAGCAAAATGGAAGAGGTGAAGATGAGTCCATCTCTTCCCCCACCAGATGTACTGCAAAGACAGCGGGGCTGAATTGAAGGCTGATTAGCAATGCGTTGACACGGTGGTTGTTACTACAAACCTTACAACCTTAAAGTCGCTGCTGAGGATTGGGACGTGTTGGTGGAGGTGTGCGTCTGTGTACGTTTGAAAATGCACCTCCTTTCCATTGTCGGCTATTTACAGAAATGTGAAAATTATATTCAAATGTTCTCTGACACCCATATAGCCGCTATATATTGAACTACAGCAGGCTATTTAGTAAACATATGCAGTGCATTGTGTCCCCATTGTTTTCCCATTTTTATCTTTTACATCATATATGTATATACTGGGGCGGCACAGTGGTGCAGTGGTTACCACTGTCGCCTCACAGCAAGTAGGTCCTGGGTTCGATTCCGAGTCAGGGCGTTTCTGTGTGGAGTTTGCATGGTCTCCCTGTGCCTGCGTGGGTTCTCTCCGGATACTCCAGCCCCCTCCCACAGTCCAAAAACATGCATGCGAGTGTGGATGGTTGTTTGTCTCTACATGTCAGCCCTGCGATGAACTGGCGACTTGTGCAGGTGTCCCCGCCTTTGCCCGAATATGCTGAGATAGGTTCCAGATAGGTTATAAAAAAATAAATAAATGAAAAATTCCCCACTCACCCTGTGTGGGCGGTCTTGTGTCTCCGTCAAGCTCGGGTCCTCTACCAGAGGCCTGGGAGCCTGAGGGTCCTGCGCAGGAATTTAGCTGTTCCTAGGATTGTGCTCTTCTGGACTGAGGTCTCAGGTGTTATTCCTGGGATTTGTTGGAGTCACTCTCCCAGCTTGGGGGTTACAGCCCCGAGTGCTCCTATCGACACTGGTAACCAGTGATGATTTTACTCCCCCCATCCTTTGCTGCTCCTCTTTCAGCCCTTGATATTTCTCGAGCTTCTCGTGTTCCTTCATCCTGATGTTGCTATCACTTGGGATTGCGACATCTACCACTATCGCCTTCTTATCCCGCTTGTCGAACAACATGATATCTGGTTGGTCCTACTTAGAAAGATGAGAGAGGTCTGTAATTTTCATCATAGGTACACTTCAACTATGAGAGACAAAATGAGAAAAAAAAATCCAGGAAATCACATTGTGGGATTTTTAAAGAATTTATTTGTAAATTATGGTGGAAAATAAGTATTTGGTCAATAACAAAAGTTCAACTCAATACTTTGTAACATAACCTCTGTTGGCAATGACAGAGGTCAAACGTTTCCTGTAAGTCTTCACCAGGTTTGCACACACCGTAGCTGGTATTGTGGCCCATTCCTCCATGCAGATCTCCTCTAGAGCAGTGATGTTTTGGGGCTGTTGCTGGGCAACACGGACTTTCAACTCCCTCCACAAATTTTCTATGGGGTTGAGGTCTGGAGACTGGCTAGGCCACTCCAGGACCTTGAAATGCTTTTTACGGAGCCACTCCTTCGTTGCCCGAGCGGTGTGTTTGGGATCATTGTCATGCTGGAAGACCCAGCCACGTTGCATCTTCAATGCTTTCACTGATGGAAGGAGGTTTTGGCTTAAAATCTCACGATACATGGCCCCGTTCATTCTTCCCTTAACACGGATCAGTCGTCCTGTCCCCTTTGCAGAAAAACAGCCCCAAAGCATGATGTTTCCACCCCCATGCTTCACAGTAGGTATGGTGTTCTTGGCATGCAACTCAGCATTCTTCTTCCTCCAAACACGACGAGTTGAGTTTTTACCAAAAAGTTCTATTTTGGTTTCATCTGACCACATGATATTCTCCCAATCCTCTTCTGGATCATCCATATGCTCTCTGGCAAACTTCAGACGGGCCTGGACATGTACTGGCTTAAGCAGGGGGACACGCCTGGCACTGCAGGATTTGAGTCCCTGTCGGCGTAGTGTGTTACTGATGGTAGCCTTTGTTACTTTGGTCCCAGCTCTCTGCAGGTCATTCATCAGGTCCCTCCGTGTAGTTCTGGGATTTTTGCTCACCATTCTCATGATCATTTTGACCCCACGGGATGAGATCTTGCGTGGAGCCCCAGATCGAGGGAGATTATCAATGGTCTTGTATGTCTTCCATTTTCTTACAACTGCTCCCACAGTTGATTTATTCACACCAACCTGCTTGCCTATTGTAGATTCACTCTTCCCAGCCTGGTGCAGGTCTACAATTTTCTTCCTGGTGTCCTTCGACAGCTCTTTGGTCCTGGCCATGGTTGAGTTTGGAGTCTGACTGTTTGAGGCTGTGGACAGGTGTCTTTTATACAGATAAATTGAGTTCAAACAGGTGCTATTAATACAGGTAACAAGTGGAGGACAGAAGAGCTTCTTAAAGAAGAAGTTACAGGTCTGTGAGAGCCAGAAATCTTGCTTGTTTGTGGGTGACCAAATACTTATTTTCCACCATAATTTACAAATAAATTCTTTAAAAATCCCACAATGTGATTTCCTGGATTTTTTTTTCTCATTTTGTCTCTCATAGTTGAAGTGTACCTATGATGAAAATTACAGACCTCTCTTATCTTTCTAAGTAGGAGAACTTGCACAATCAGTGGCTGACTAAATACTTTTTTGCCCCACTGTATAGGATATACTGTATATATTTCAAATACTTCAGCACTCATTCAAAGGTATTGAGAGTACTTGAATATTGAGATTATTGAAAATGCCCAACCTTAAATTTGCCTACTGAACCCACATTACTCAGGCACATGGAGATCTTGCATCATTGTGCAGGTCCTAAATTTCAGTAACATTTGCAACATTTTTTCTCCTACTCTATTTTACTTTTTTTTTTAAACACAAACACTAAATGCAGACTATGTCTTTTGTTTAAATCAAAATTTCTCCAGTATTTAATATTCCTTTGAAGTTTGAATCTCAAGCTGTTTTCCTTTCTTTTTCTTCCCATCTCTCCTTCATTTGCCCACACCCTTCAAGCCTTGCCCTCTCTGCCCCCCCCCTCTCTACAGGCAACACTAATCCTGGGTCACTGAAGGGATTCCTTCTTAGCCTGCTTTCCACAGTCAGTCATGAGAGACTATATTCTGGCTCTGTCCCAGGGCCAGACAGCCATTATGAAGACTGACTAGGCACAGCAGCACCCACACACTTGGCAGGCTGGCAGAGCTGACCCCCGTTGCCTCTTTAAACAACCCCATTCTCTAACCACAGAATGCCGGCGCCACCTTAATCAGCGGACTGCCCAGGTGCCTGGACAGGCTGTCCCAATGCCTGGATTGTTCTGAAGAGATTTTAAAATTAAAAACCTGTTAGCACTACACTTTGAAAAATGATGCAGACTCTATGTGCACTGTGCTCTATTGAAGAGATGGACAGATGTCATATGATCGGCGAAGAGGAGGCAGAAAAAAGTGAGAAGAAAGTGTCGCTCTGAGACACAGATGTGGTTGTCTGGCTATTAGGCAAAGCCTTGAGACCTTCCACTCCCCTGTGTCTGAGCCCCATCATCCAAGCCCTCATTGTGAAAGAAACCCAGAGAGAAAGCCCAGAAAAGCTGGACTCCAGACTGTCACGGTTCTCATCTCATCTGATAAAAGTCTCATATGCCGTCTCTGCATTTTCCTCTGCAGAATATAAACACTGTGTAAATAAAGGGCTTCCCACAGGGTACAATGCAGAGATCTTCCTCTTGCAACAAACAAAAAGATTAACACTTTTGATCTCAAAACCAACTATAAAAAGTCTGAAATGCAAATTTTGTGCTATAAGGCAAATGTATCAGAATTTTATAAATGGCACTGACAAACTACAGACTGGGTTGGGCTTTATTAGACTGAGAAATTGGTTGTTGTGATCCTGCAGAAGCATTGTAGTTAGATTCAGCATGGCAACGCAGCAAAATACAGCCACAAGGCTTGACAGCTCCCTAATGCTGCTCTACTAATAAACCTTTATGTGTGCTAATGCATCCTGTTAAACATCAGCCATGAAAGCCTGCCGTCTCCTGAAGGTGACATGCCTCTGCTCTCATATTTCAGTATCATCAACACAAGATGTGATTTCTATGAACCCAACCTTCAAAATTCATAGAAATATATAACAGTAAGGATTAGAAATCGGTGAGCAAATGCCTGGTTCATAAGAAAAATGCAAATGTGTTAATGGGACACCCATCAGGAAAAGCCATTCATTTTTCGCTCACATTCCTCCTTGTTCATAGAACAATGCTGGATTAAGGTAATTTTGCAGAGTGCATGCTTAATCTCCCATTAGTGTCCTGTGGTAGTTAAATACCAACTATCTCCTCGTTCCTCTTTAGCCAGTACTATAAATCTGTGTGGTGATGGGGCTTGTCATGAAGCCACTGAATTAAACATGCCAACCTCTGCTCACTCCTCCTTCCCCTCATCGTGAGAGGGACAGACTGTGAGCGGGAAAAGTGCAGTGACAACACCCGACTAAGCTGTCAGACACAGGCTGTGACGTTGTTGCTATGTCCAACTGTGGAAGAGAGAGGGAGATCATAGGGAGGTCTATGCCAGTGGTGTTTGTGTGGTTGCGCCAGCTCTGTGTTGACGGTTCATACCTTGGGCCAGAGGTGTGATGAGGCACTGATTCATTACCCGCCACTTCAGCCTGTCACTCTCGTCCTCCTACATCTCCACTATACTGAAATCGGACCTGTAATTCCATCTGAAGCCTAATACTGAGATGTGTGTGTGAAGAGGGCATTTGGGTGTGAAAGCATGCTTCTCCCTGTGCGTGCTGTCAGATGGTTGCTTCGTTCCTTGCATCTTTCCACTAGTTACCCATAGTAACTGTGTGAGGGTCTGTGCACGTGTGTGTGCGTGTGGTGTTTTTGTGTACTTTTACAATGAATAATGAATGTCTATACACAGCGCCATATCTTTTGAGTGCTTTTACTAGTGTGTGCATATGAGCGTTGCATGCATGATAGGGTCTACAGATCCAGTATGACAACCTGCTGTGTGGATAGAAAACTGAGACTGACTATGTGTGTGCTTCTGCTTTTATGTGAGCAAAACAGAGAGAGACAGAGGAAATGTAAGAGAAGGGAAACGGGTGTGCAAAGAGTTTCCAGGGAACCCATTTTTCTATTTTGTAAATGGGAATAACTTCTTGACAAGATACAAGACAGGGGAAGGAAGGCTCTAAACACCAGACCATTTCCTGCACTGTGTGTCGCACCATCCAAGCCAAGCTTATTCAAAGAACAATTAATCTCAAAGCAAACGAAACTCCCAAGCACCAGCACTTACAGCATGCAGAATGACTATCAGACCAATTAACATCTGGCTGACTGGCAGTTCACTGAGGCGGTGATTACAGTTGACAATTGCTTATTGTGACAGCCATGCTATAAATAGTCACAAAGCACCTATATAAAGTTTGTCAGTAAATGTATAGAATATGTATAATATGCGTGTCTGAAAATGAAAATCATCATTTGTGCTGATGCCAATACTTTCAGCTATGCTAACAATGTTAATGTCAGTCTGTCTGTCTACCTGATGTCATGAAATATCAAACACAGACATTTATGGTCTGAGAATCTGACTGATGTTGGCAATCAGCTGACTTTTCCTCTATAGCGTCACAAAAAGGTTGAAACTTGTGAAATTGAATTTAATCTAAGACTCTAAGATGATATGTTGTTATTAATTATGAATTAATATTGATTATCATGACATCTTATTCTCTGAAGTCATCATTGACTCAAGAAGACTTACTTTGGCCTTTTTTTGGTGCAAATAAGTGCTGACAACAAAGTTGCAGGTGGTTATATTTTTACCTCCATCAATATATATGTATGTCTGTTGGCAACATAACTCGAATAGCTGTAAATAGATTTGGATGTAATTGGTGTGTGGTTTGGGTATGATCCATGGATGAATTGATTGAGTCATGATTCAGATCTGGTACTGGAATTTTCAATCCTGGATTGAAAATTCTGTAACAGCAATAAGAAAAATAATGAAACAGATTTCCATGAAATTTTGTGTATGTATTGGAATGGGGCCAAAGGAATGATACTGGGATACTTACATACATATTGGGAGAGATCCCAAACACACACATTTTGTTACTGAGCAAAAAAAGTGTTAAGGTCCAGTGTGTAAAATCTGTAAACATGTAATATTATCTTCGTAACTGTGTTAACATTGGTGTGTAATCATCTTAAATCAAAACCTAAGTGTATATGTAATCTTAGAATTATCATTTTAAAATTACATGGTAGCAGGCCCCCCTTCCTTGGAGAGCGCCATCTTGCAACATCATGTTACAACGGTAGCCAAGAGCACACAAAAAGCCTTTGTGTTTTATACAGCAGTAACGTCGAAATACAACCAACAAAGAAGACTCACCCGAGTAAAGGTCACAAAGAAGAAGGAGTAAAAGGAGTCTTTTTGTTAGCAGTCCACTGGGAGTTTGTTCTACGTTTGTCAACTTGCTTACTCTAAATGGAGGATCATACAGAGGACCACATAGTTACCACTAGATTCACACACTAGTCCTTTACTTCAGCAAACACAGACCAGTGACATTTGAGTATTTGTTTTTCTAGAGCCATTTCAGGGGGCTGGCGATATGATCTTTAGTGAGTGCTTTCTCATTTGTTAGCAAATGTCAGCACGCTTGAATGAAATGTAATATGACAAAAATAACCATTACTGCGCAACATTGTCAATGTGAGCCTGTTAGCAGTTTGTGTTGTTTGATTGTAATTTCTGATCAAATTTAATTTTTAACTGTGTGTTACACCCATTATGCGAAGGAAATGCTTCACAGTCTGACAACAACTGAAACTATGGAGATGGTCTGCGACTTACTCGGAGGTCATTTCATCACCGCTGCAGCAGAGCTGCTTCAGGCCAGATGCTACCTGACAGGTGATGGAAATGCCTTGTCACTCTCTTCTTTTGAAATAATTGCATACGTAAGTGTATAAATACTCAACACATTTGTTTTTTTTGTGTTTTTTCCCCCTCATACTAATAAGACTTCCTGTAAACAGAACTGGCTTCTTTATGACAATGTAATTATTAGATGGGCTGGCTGAGAAGTTTGGTAAGTAAACTAATGAAAAGCTACAGAGGAAAGGAATGCACAAGGCTGACTGGCAGAAAAGAAGTGCAGCACATAGAAACACTTTTCTGTATCCATTAATAATGAAGTAGATAATAACATATCAACACATTTTTAGACTGTGGCATAAACATGACACATTCCGCCTCAATTTACAGTCATGAAGACAGTATGCAAGGAGTGTGAACAAAATCACTATGCTTTCTCACTCAAAGTGACTCAGTATTATGGTCAACGCAAGGCCACATATATTAGATAGCACAAGATTATCAGGAGGGGTATGTGTTGAAGCAGATATCACATAATATGGACCGCTGGAAAAGATAATGTGCTCATACCAGGAAGCTTGGTCTAGTTTACCATCACAGACAAACCTTATTGCTGCCTTTTGCAGCGGAGCCTTCTGAAATATTATCTGACAAGGTTTCTGTCATTTTTCATGACTTTTCATGATGTATTAGCAAACAAAGCCCTCTGTAGTTTTGTCATTTTCAGCCTTGTCACACCTGCTTTACATTCTTTTGGTGCACCATTTTGTTCCTTGCGTGACTTCATTACTGGGCAGCTAAAGATTGTGTTAACATACAAATCGCCACTACTTTAACGTTCATAAAATCCCTTATCCCTTATCAAGAGCATCAACTTCATATGTAAAAGATAAATCAAAAAGGTTCTGAATTCAGTACTTTGTTAATCTAACCTTTCCTCAAACTTCATGGCAGATTTCAACAAATATGAATATTTAAAGAGTTCAGCGGTACCCCTTGTTAAATTGTTATATCAATCATTCGTACCTGCGTTTCGATGCCAGCAGAATAAAACTGACACGCGTTCATTTTTCTCGTGTCAATGTACAGACACTGATCTAAGAAGAACAGCACCTCAGCGGGTACACACAAGATACTTAAGTACATGCAGGGTGCAAATACACCTTTACACATATAAAAAAAAAAAGCAGCAGCAGAAGGGCAGGGGCCTGCATGTGGAAAACAGATGTATTTTACACAAATTAACAATCAATTATTCATAGGCACTACTGGCTCAGAGCATCAACACAAACACAGCAGTAACCTGATTCTGCCACACTATAACTTTGGATTCATTACTTTTTTTTTAACCATTGACTTGCGCTCTCTGGAATCACAGATAGTACACACAGCTCTCGGCAGAGCACTCTGGGTATATATCTAACCAGAAGATCAATAGAAGAAGCACTCTTAAAGCTCTAGTCAAAGATGTGTACATTGTTTCCCTGACGCTCACAGGCTTATACTGGAGGACATAAACAACTAATACATGTAGAAGCAATGGCAACGCTGGTGAGGTTCAAAATCCTTCTGTCAGCTTATCAAACACAAACCTATCCAGAGATAATCCCTAATACAGTCCCATTTCAAAAGAAGTAGGTTCTGATGAAAAAACACATTTTCTTCACAGCAACACATTGCTGACTGCTCTCTTCGTATTCTGACAGGCCGTGTAAAGTTGTTATTCATGCTTACCACTATGATGTGATATCAAATTAGACAACTTGCGTCTCTTCACTTGCTCTTTGAACCATCATGCTGCACTTCAAGCTTTGGATGGGATCTGGATTCTAATGTGAAATAGATGAATGGTACACCTTCACCTGTAACTTGTAAAGTGCTTAGAGAAGTCAAAAAGAGCAACATAAATGCACTTTCATTTACCATTAAACATGACAATGGTATAAAGGTGAAACCTAGTTGCTCATTTCGTTGGAGGGGATGTAAATGTTTCATTAGAGGAAATGCAGCTCCCTCTCCCTCCCTGTTTTCATTTTCAAACTCATGTCCCCTGACACCTCCCTGCTTCGCGAAACCCTTAAAAAAAAAAAAAGGTGTGGACGAAAGCGCCTGCCTCAGTTTCCCCCTTTTTCCTCAGTTTGTGTGTTCATGTCAATCTGTGATATATTTGAGTGTGGTCTTCAGCCTTCGCTCAGATACAGTGAGTGATTTAGCCTTTTGCTATCCTCTGTCAGCGAGTGTTAATATAGTGTCAATGATAACAGATTACAAGGTATACAAAATCCACTTAAAACCTAGTTAGTTAAGAACAGGGAAGAGAAACAGAACTAACACCTTTTGAAAAAAAGGAATGTCAGCAGATCACTATCTTCATTGATAGGCAAAACTAATTTTTACTGGGTGCATCAATCAGGTGGCAATGTGTGTTGCAGCTAACTACAGATTTAACCCATTAGGTGTTGAATGCAACTTCAACAGTAACAATAAACAGTTACAGTCATACAAATAAAAACAGACCAATTGTAATAAAGAAGAAAACCACTAACAGCCCCTACATTAATCTTTAGGTTACTTGCACAACCCCGGTTCTCAGAGTAGCATGAGGGAGATGTCTCAATATGGGAATATGCCCCCCTCGTGTTTTCCTCAGAATCATGTATCTCATTATGCCAATCCTGATTGGCTGGTGATCATGACAACTGCATCAGGTGAGTCCACCTCCCTATACCTAGCCTGCTAGTGGACAGCGCCATTCAAAATAAGCATCTCTTCTCGCCCTAACAAGAAGGGCTGTCTGGTGAGACATCTCACTCATGTTACCCTGAGAACAAGGGTAACACAGTTAATCCAGAGTTCTCATTCATAGCATTCGTTTTATTGTCTCACTATGGGATATGGAGACTCCCGTATTGCCAGAGAAACGTATCTCTAGCAACCAGCAGCATTCAATGACTAGCATCGGGCACCAGTGACGGTCCAGTGCCGCACACAGCCCAAGCCACACCTTAGGCACAAATGCAGGGTTGGGCTTCAGCCAAACCCTGATGGCTCCTGCCAAAAGCTTATTCAGTTCTGAACTGAAGAAGCCTTTCGGATGAGAAGCGAAACGTCTTCAAGCAAGATAAGAAGTCCAGTTGCTCCCTACTAAACACTCCAAGATTAAGATGAGCTGGATGACTGAGAACCTTCACGGACATATCATCCCCATAGATTTTTCTGTGGCCCTAAGAGCACAGTGCTGCATGTGGAGGCAAATGTAGACATTCATAGTAATCTCTTCCCACACCACCAAATCTGGCTCAGTCATCATGTCCTCACATAACACCGCCTGATTCACTGCATGCAAAGAGGAGAAGTTTAACGCCCTGACCATAAAGCTGCCGCTCTAATAGCCTCCTCAGTTAAGGCTGACTGAAACCGGTCCGCTTTTGACGGGAGTATGGGGCTCCTAGAAAACGGTGTCGTCTGCCGGGGGTGAAGGTGGACAGTGACTAGTGGTTCCATGGGGAGCATATGGAGCATACCAAGCTTTTCCTAGCCTTCAAAATCCATGGAAGAAGACCCCTGAATTGGGGTTTTGCTGCTGAATGGGTGGGTCTTCCGTGAGACCGAGACCTCCTCCAGCAATTCCGGGAAGACAGAGGGAAGCTTTTTTGCCACATGTGTAGCCTGTGGCAATATCTTCCTTTTATATCGAGATTTCGTGGTCTCCGTGACTACTGCAGGCCAAGTGATATTCAGCCTGGATGCAGCACGTTTGCACAAGGAATGCACATCCATGCTGGGGGCAGGTGAGGCTGGCATGCTCTCATTCTTACCATGGGCGCCACTCAGGGCGACAGGCTTTGCAGGATGATCTTCCTCAGATATGGGAAGCTAAGACGTATCCTCTTTGTCCTCCTCATAAGTACTAGCCTTCGGTTTGGTAGTCACACTCTGCATTTCCTTGTCCGCTGTCGTTGACCGGCGGGTCACAGGCAGGCAAGTAGGGATCCTGTCTGACAAACTAGCTGTCTCCAGTGACTGTTCATGGTAAAACAGGCGAAGTGCCTGCGTGAACCGGGGGCTACCTGGCCTAGAGTCTACATCTCCTGTGGTGTGAGGGAAGCTAGCATCCATCTGCGTTAGCTGGAGTACCAACTGGAGGATGCTATAATAAACTTTGTGGCTAATAGAAATAGTCGGCGTTAGCTGGTATGCTAGGCCCTACAGGCTTACCGCAAATAGTAAGCAGTAACGCTTCAGTCTATGGTGAAAACCGAAGAGAGGCGTTGAATAGAAGAGGCAACTAGCGCCACCGATGGAGAAAAGCACTGTGCTCCACTCTATGGACAATAGCTAGCTGGCCAATACCACAGCCAAGCGAGAAGACGCATTTGAATGACGCTGTCTAGTAGTGCAGGCTACTTACAGGAAGGAGGACCCACCTGACGCGGTTGCCGAGATCACCAACCAATCAGGACTGGCTTGGTGAGATATATGCTTCTAAGGAAAATGTGAGGAGGCGCATACCCATAGTGAGACATCCATCGAATGCTATGAACGACAACCTTGATTTATACTGTTACCACTAGTATACTACCTTAATGCATAATTTTACATTATGTTTGAGGTGTCATTATGTTAAATGAGGGGTTATACAAGAACAGCGTTCTTAAAAAACTAACCACAAAGTAAAGACAGTCTACAGTATTGTGTGAGTTGTAAAAGAATAGAGGAGGAAATGAGGAGAAAGGATCTTTCCAGCTATGTGTGTTTGAATGATTTAGGCCATGCAGCATGCAGACAAAGTGAGCCAAGCCGGGGACGAGTGCTCCTGAGATAAAGCGGATATGTGAGTGACTGGAACAAAGAATGGAGGAGACCTTGCATTGCAATTAGAAGTGCTACGCTTCCAAAGTGAGCTTAACTACTTTAGTGGCATTATACAATGTGATTTATATGCTGAGAATACCTCCATCGCTCCTACAAGACAAACTTCCTACATATTGCAAAGCTTCAGCCTTCTTATATATTCTAATAAATCTTGGAGGTCCTCTGAACAAGGGAACTGATTGACCACATTACAGAGACAACATTTTTTTGTTTGTTTTTTTTTATTTATGTAGCAATGTCTGAGAATTCTAAGATGTCCCATCTCTTTTGCTTGTAAAACTGTGGCATACTATCTAAAATCATGGGTGGCGATAGGCACCAGTAGGACTACAGCTTTACCACTTCAGAACCCCTTAGCATTCTGAATTGGTATCATCGTTGGATAGCTGCTTTCCTCAGAGTTCCGACTGCCAACCACACAGGACAAACGTGTGAGTCATGCTAGTTCATACTTGAGTCATTAAAACAGATAAAGCACAAATACATTTATAGGTTGACATGAAAATCAGTCTTTATTTTCAGAGTGATTCTGGTAGCAAGAATAAAATAATTATGAATGGGAAGTTCATAGGAAAACCATCTAACATAAGCTAAAGATGAAACACTCATCTGAGGTGTACACTAATGACTCCTTGGTGGCAAAACCTCAAAACTTCCTAGCTAAAAATTCAAAAGTTTGCATAGACAGAGAGTTATTTCTACATTTCAACTAAAGTAAACCTCTCGATTTCCCAACAGGACAGTAAATTTAAATAAAATGAGTGGAATTTGGTAGTGCAAATCTCTGTTTCTCAATGACTGTCTCACAGTCTCTGTATCTACGTCTCTGTATAGCACCCATCTCAGGAGACAACATGAAAGGGGTTTTCTGGAATTAAAGTGTCACTGCAGCAATAAGCTCCTTTTCCCCATCCTTCTTTTGTGTGTGTCTATCCGTGGAGACAGTGTGCTGCTGAGACACTCTTGTCTCCACTACTGAGTGTGACATGGTGACTCCTGGTACCATGGCCCCTATCGCTGATCACTGAATATGTGGAAGCAAATGAATAAGGAGAATCAGTACTCCAGAAATAAAGTAAGTTGTGTGTGCTATGAAAAATTTAGTTAAGAGTCAGTAAATGTCATAATACAATATAACCTTACAAGCACAAGGAAAAGTTGCAAGTCAGCAAGATGAGCGGGGCAAGTGTAATTTGCAAGAGTGAGCAGGTTCGGCTGAAGGGACTAAAGCGGTATAGAGTAGTTGTGTTAAAAGCCTGGGGAAGAGCTGGGATCATATGGAGTCCGAGAAAGATGCATGTGGGTGCAGGACTGCGGTCCTGTGGGGATGCTCTGTCTACAGCACAGATATGCGGCTCAGACAGCAGATTAGTGTTTCTGCTCCATAATCAATTCGCCGTCTGGATCCCACTGCACATAACCCTAAACACACAATCCTTGCTTGATCCTGCAAAATCTCTCTTCTCCTTTCTCACTCCGCCAATGTTTATTATTTTTTACTGGTTCACAGCTTTGTTTCATCTTAAGATGTCCAATCTCTATCCCTTTATACACTTAACAAACCCATACATTCAATTTTTATTACCTCTTCATTTCTACTAACTTTTCCAACAGATCCCCACTCCGCTAGTTCCAACAGATTTTGCAACCACTGCATTTTTGGGCAATGTGGGGGACTTATATCAATGTGTGTGTGTGTGGACGTTGAGGCTAATTTTGACTAAGGGCAAACTCCCTCTCACCCTTGGGTCCAAGGTTGCTGCCATCTGCTCCAGAGTTTAGGGGTCATACTGCTGGCTGTCCAATCAATAACATATTACATGTTGGCACTGTGTGCTGGTCATGACTTCTGCTTTTCTGCCTACTAAGAATTATGGTAGTTTTAAACTTAAGTCCATTTTTCTAACTTAAAACCTGGTCTATGAGGGCCTAAAGTTTCACAAACCACATCTTTTATTAAAGATTACTGCTATAATTTAAATATTAAAAAAAAATCCTCACTGTGTACAAACAGATATTTTATACAGTATCTTGAATCAAAAACACACAGGTGTTTCACTGTTGGTATCAACTTTGAGTTAACAGACACTTGTAACAAGCTGTGGAAAAAAAGCATTTTATTTCCAGTGTTTTGACTTGCCCTGTCTCGTTGCATTGTATAGCCTTGTCGAGCTTAACGGTCCTAGCCACCAAACTCCACATAAGAATAATTTTCAAAAAGGTGTATTTCATCACATTTAAGACCTTCATAGGCCGGGAGAATAGGGCTTAAGTCTAATAATATCAGAATTATCCTTAAACACATGGCCCCTAACAAAATGTGTATTTTGTTGCGCAAGACCATTTCATGCTTAGCCCTTTATTTTAAACAAAGTCTTACAGAAATATAGGCTTTCGTCTCTGAGAATGGATGTACTGGCATTCGAAGGTGTCTCGAAAGTGTGTGTATGTGTGTCTTTGTCTTTACAGGGGAGGAGTACGTTGAGATGAAAGGCCAGAGAGACAGCAGGTGGTGCTAGGAGTGCTCCTGCTCTGGGTGGAGGAGGCAGAGGGGCGTTTCGTGTCAACAGATCAATAAGAGTGGTGGAGAGAGAGGACTATCTATTGCACGTTGTCTGACAGAGACAGACGTAAGATGTATGAAAGATGTAGAAAAAGGGGTTTAGCACAGTTTATCATCAGTTTATCAGATAACCACAGGCACACATTATCAGATTTATCATAGAAGAGTATAAATAGCATGCTACGCATATCAGAAGGCCAGGTTTAACCCCAAAAATGACACAACATGCATGTATACAACACACACGTCTGTCAGCCACTGTCTGTGCCTTAGTGGAGTAACTAATAGCCTCGCTATGGCACTAACGTGACTCGCATGCGACAGGAGAGGTTTGGAGGCACCGGAGGGTGCAGATGGGATTCATTTTCTGTGTATGAAGGAAGTTGCTAAAGTGAATCACCAAAGGTGGAAGTTAGAAGAGGGGCAAAAGACCTAAGGGGTGTGTTATTATGCAGGACGTACACTTGTCAGTCTCGGGGCGATGATGGTGCAGAGACATGAGTGGAGGAAGGTTTTGAAGTGTCCTCAGTGCCCGCTAAGCTATGAAAAGGTGAAGATGAATCATGTTGGCAGTCTTACCTTGGCCTGGCCTCAATGTTGTGCTGAAAACAACAACAGAGAGAGACAGAGAAGGGGAGAGGGGGAAAAAAAAAACAAAAAAACACACATTTTAAATCGTTGCACAGGTGTTAAAGCATAAATGATGCAATTCTCACCACCTTGGACCACAGCTGGTGTGGCTCTAAATCTGAGCAATTAATTTTCACTATCATCCACCAGTTATGCTCATGTATATTCATGAGCTTTTTAAAAGGGGAAGGTCTGGAGCAGCAAAATAAATAAATAAATAAATTCAAATGCCTGCTTTTTGTGTTTAATTTAGATAACGGCTTAAAGGATTTCTCAATGTCAAAAAATGAAGGACGTTATTTGTTGACTGGGATGGTTACACAAACATTGCTAGCAAAAGGTTTATTCATGAGCCAAATGAAAAATTTAATCAGATTCCAGATTCTGCCGATTTCTGAAAGATGTAGATGCATTATTTCACAAGCTTACCCATAACATTTAAATAATTTCATTACCATGCTGAATTCAGAGCTCAGTGCAACACGCACACGTATGATATGAAAGTAGTAGTAAAGTGGACACAAAATAGCCTCTTTTGTAGCCTTTAATCTTTTGTGGGGCACTGATACGCTACAAAATTGTACCTTGACAGAGTGCTGAGGTGGCTGCGCCGTAAGGGATTGTGACGCCATGTAACTAACAGTGTCAAATCTTGAAGGCAGTGACTCCTTGGCAGCACAACAGACAGAGGGGAGCAACCGAGCATGGGCTGTCTCTCTGCCTGACTGACAAAGATTTGACTCTGAATTTATTAGCTTCAGATATGGACAAATATCTTTAAAGAGTTGTAATTCTGTGAAGTTTTTCCCTTTTGGTAAAAACTTCACCGGGGCAGCACCAATCAAATCAAAACTAATGATGATGACATTTTTAGTTTACTCATTTTACCCCAAGAATAAGCGAATTATGAGCCATTATGTGGACGACACCAAGAGTTTCAAAGTGAGTAACTGCTAAGCTTTATGGAAATATTTTTGTTGAGTATAACACTTGCATTAAATTGTCTCTTAATTATTACAATTCTTTTGAAGAGATCAGACTTAACAATGAAGTTATTATACAGCTACAACAAGTATTGTTTCTTATGCCCTGATAATACTCTGATCTTTGCACACCATAAATAATATGTTAACGTGGAATCAGATAGCGTGCCACGCTCAATGTTAAGCACTGAACATACTGCGGTGCAGAATATACAGAATATAGAAAGTGTTGGATTAACAATATAAAATATCAACACTTACATTGTGGAAGGATGTCTTCCTGAACTGTCAGATTGAGAGCTGAGCTTTACTTCAGAAGAGTGCCGCTAACTTCCACTACAAAGAATCTGCTCTGGCACAGCCTCAACACTTTCATTGCAAGCTGCTGTTCATAATTAAATTATGATAAATTAGTATCTGTAAAACAGTAATAAGCCTGCTTTCATCTGTATTTAGGAAACACTGTGATGATTTGAAAGGAATACCTAATTCTAAAATGAGTGCTACATTTCATCTGACATTTAATTTGTTTACTCACTCAAGTATTCAAAATATAGAATAAAGTAATTTTAACATCGTAAAAGGGAAAAATGTTGGGGCTCCATTGGCATTCAAAACACACAAGTGAAAGATGGATGCAAGGCCAACAAGACTTACTGCTGAAATTCAGCTTATTTAAAAAGGTAGAGCACTGCACAAAAGGGAGTGATGTTTCTAATCAGCCTGTGAGCAGTTCACTGTGACCTGGTCACAGCTAAGTCAGGCCTCGGTCACTAGTGCAGACACCCGGTGCCTAGCTAATGAGGCACCCTGGCTTTGTTTTCACCCTTAAGAGTTCTTTTATCGCTTAAACAGTGTTCCGCCTCTGCTTTTCTAAACAGTTACATATCAGAGTGAGCATCATACATAAAACAGGGCCTAAGGTGCGATTACACAATGTAGTGTGCAATACACATGTGCACCAATACTCAGAGAGCGTGGAATTGCTCTCAATCATTGTACTGTAGCGTTAGTGTAATATTTATACATTAGAACCATATACATTTATACACAGTCTGCAGTAGGCGAATACCAAAGTTTCCCTGTTCTCTCTTTACACTGCATGTTCAGTCACTGTTTTCACTTTGCTCTCTGTGCATCTGTTTTTAAAAGAAAGAAATGCTTCTGCGCTTGTAGCAGACAGAAGGATCACTTCTTGTCCAGTGTCATACTGATGAAATATATTTTTTTTTTTATTAGTGTGTGATGTCAACAAGGACTGTTCATATAAACGCACTACGTGGTTGTACAAATGTGTACCTGCAGGCACTTTTTAATTAAAAAAATTAGGATTTTGAAAATATATTGACTCAGACTGGGACAAAGTCTCTTAATCTATTTTCCCCTTTGGCTTCCTCTTACTGGTCAGTTTTCCTGCAGATTATTTTTATTGTACATGTATGTCTGTCTCCACCTGTGTTCCTGTGCCTGCAATAAAAGAAAGATGGGCGATTATTACCAGAACCAGTGGTAATTTGTTTGTGTGACCTTAAACAAGAAAATTCACCTCAATTATTGGATTTATTCTGTGGGGAGCAGTTGAAAGGATGTGTTTTATGCAGGTGAGAAATATTTTTCATCAAAGTTAAATTATCTATTTCTGTATTCTTACAATGAGAAATGACTTTTTGGACTTTGTTTTACTGGCTCTGAAGCTGATAGTTTTCTTCTAAAAAGTCTGACTAAAGGCATTGTTTTTTAAGTACTTCAAGTTTACTCTGGAATTGAATGAGTTTACAGAGCGTTTACAGATAATAAACATTGTGATTAAAACTAAAATTAGACTAAAACTTGAAGGAATCAAAGTAACTAAAATGTGACCAAGCAATTTGTCTAAAGCCAAAGACCAAATATCAAACAGTTGCCAAAATTAACATTGATTTGGAAGTTATAACATGTGGAGTTTTTATTTTAAGGCAAGTAAAAAAAAGAGAAAAAGATCTTGTTATCTGGTAAATATATTTGAAAATGATGTAAGTAATTAACATTTATTGTTTTATACAACTCTGTTGCAGCTGCTTTCGTTTGGTAAATTAATTTGTAAAGTTATTCAAGTTCGTAAGGTTATTTATAGTTCTTTCCTGTCACAGAGCACTTTAGAGTTGTTTAATTCAATTGAATAATTTCTTTAATGAAAATAAAAATCTTGTATTGAAGAATAGTTGATGTTTTTGTTTGTATATGCTGTCAATTACGGTTTTAAAAAAAACAAAAAACAAACAAAAAAACGTAATCGACAAAATTGGTATGGGCAGGTTGCACCTTCAAAAAGCATCTCTATACAAAATATTATCACTTCAATTTTTATTATCAGAAATTGGTCTGAGATTTTGCCATAACCCTTAAAAAAAACCAAACATATTTTTTTTAATGGCACAGTGACCTTTTACCTCCAAAATGTCATTGATCCTTGCGTCCAAGGGGACATTTGTACCAAATATGAAGAAATTCCCTTAAAAGTGTTCCTGCAATTGCCAGCGCAGAGGCATGAAAATTATTATTTAGATTGATTAGCCCTAATGCCCGGAATTACAGTAAATAGACATACATTTTTACACTGCCACTATAATGCAGAGAGACAGTGGAAGTGTGAGAAAGAGAATTAATGTTTTCTGGATGCATGACGCCCCGCACATCAGAAACTTGTGCCAAAAACAAAAATTGCTGCAGTCATTGATGAAGATGAAGCACACAAGAAGATACACTACATCATTGCTATGTAAATGAGCCCCCTCACTACACGTATACACACCCCTTTCCTGCGACCATAAATTCTAAATAATACTACTCATGATTCACTCCAGAGATAACTAACCCAAGAATAAACAGGGTAACTGGCATATAATTAAGAGTCTGAATGAACTTGGCCCACCGTGAATTAAATTTTCAGTGAGAATATGTACATTCTTTTAATCTGTAATCCGTACATCAACTACAGCCTCTCTTCTCCTGCACCACATCGCCTGGGAAAAATCAAACCTGGTTCCCCCGACTACAGTGACTAAGGTATTAAGAGTGACAAATGTGCTGATGGGATATTTCCATTTGGGACCTATAAGGTGTAAAAACCAAACGAGGGAATGAGGAGTGAAGTGCTGCACAATCTGAAGTGGCATTGCTTGTTCTACTGGTTGTATTAACC
Organism: Mola mola; assembly: GCA_001698575.1. Classification (NCBI taxonomy): domain Eukaryota; kingdom Metazoa; phylum Chordata; class Actinopteri; order Tetraodontiformes; family Molidae; genus Mola; species Mola mola. The sequence goes on along the minus strand of KV751367.1, from coordinate 2,536,012 downwards.
TGTGTATAAATGTGAAGACTGTAACTGGACACATGCCCAGATATCAACAGCACTCTGGCACGACCTTTGACGAAGGGGCTAGTGTGTAAGAAGAGATGAAACAGCTGCTGTGTTCGTAAATGACAAATATTGTCCAGAGGACAAACATAGTTACACTCATGCTTCATCTGGCAACAGCTCAGGATTTAGTTATACCTGTATCATCATATCACCTGTATCGGCTGACTGCATGAAATAAAAATAGAGATTTCCCACCTGAAAATGTATGTCCCAGATAAATATGGCCAGTATCTACTTTCATTTGTAACAAAGTTGTGCACAGTGGCACCTGTTTACCATATTAATTTGAGCATAATGTCTATGCAGCAGGTGCTACAGCCATTAGAAAGACCTGTCTGGGATCAAGACTCTATGGCTGCCAGCATATTTGGCCACATTACAAGCTAATAAAGCCTGTCATAATATATAGGGCTACTAACTTTGTACAGCATGCAGTATAAAGGTGGACACACAAGATCAGCAACACAACAGATTTGTGCCAGCTAGCAAAACAGCTTTTAATTTTTTTTATCTACAAGCATGACAGTGCCATGTTTTACAAGTCTACAGACTCCAGCCTGGCCTCTGTATAAAAACATAAGCAACTGTGGGTAGAGTTTCTAGTTATTCTTTTTGTTCCACTGTTACCTGGGGACAGTGACCGCAGAAATAATGTCTCTTCTTGTTTTGGTTCAACAATGGCAGATGTGCAAACTGTGTGCTCTCAATGGAGCCATAATTTTTCTGTTAATAACTCCTGCCTAGATGTTAACCTGTTGAAATTGTGGCTTGATGGACACTAATCTAAACATACTTCATAATTATAAGTTAAAGCAAAGAAGAAACTTTTTCAATTAATAAATCATTGACCTTGCGTGCCCAGCTTGTTTCAAGGCTTTTACAGATCTTTCTGTGTGACACGATGCTCAAATTCTAGTTATATTTAGTTTATTATGACCAATATGACCATGCACAATATACTGTAGAATCAGTCTCAAAGATGAGAAAAGTGGCTTTGTACCAGATTAGGTACAAGTTAATTCACTCAATTTGGTAGCTGCTTTGCAATTAAAATGTTTCTAAAAGCACACAAGTTGTTGGAAAATTGGGCATAAAGAAACCTAATCTATAGGCTTCTGAAAACTCTTGTTACATATTTTCAAAAATAAATGGTTTGACATGTTTTTTTTAATTTATGTCTACGGTAATGCCTACAGTTAATGAAGAGCAGTATGAAGACATAAAGGTAAGTAGTCAAAGTCTTCAAACTTAATCACACTAAATTAATTTTGGAATGTTGACCGTGAGTCTAACCTTTCTAATTTACTGTGTAGTAAGTAAAATACACAATGCTATTTGTACAAAAGCAATTTAAAGAGCAAAGTAAAAAAATAAGTAACGCTGGTCTCACCTGCATTCTGTGGGCTGGTCCGGGCGCTGCTACGAGGGCCTCGGCTATCACTGCCGGACCTCCAGCCTCAGCCTGTTCCAGCAGGTACAGCTGGTTGTTGATGTTAGCCATTTCTTCCTGCAGCCGCTCCGTTTCAACGCTGATCTCTGCGATTTTCTCGGCAGCAGACGCCGTCAAGAATGCCTCTTTGAGGTCTACCAGGTGAAGGGTCCTCCTCTCCTCTAGACGCACCAATCTGCGCAGCTCATCGAACTGGCTGTTTACGTAGTCCTCCAACTCTTCAGTTGACATCTGTGGATAAGGTGTGGGACGCATAGCGAAAAAGCATAAGGGAAGGAATCAACTGTCTGAATTTACCAAGAGAAAGTACGCAAAATGTGATAGTGGGTTAAAATTACGGATTAAACTGAATGAATTACTTCACAGTAGGTCTGGATCGTTAAGACAAGTTCATAACCAGAGGCTGAGATAGAGACTAACAAATCAAAAATGATGTCAAAGCAGATGGTGTGATAAAGCCAAAGCTTTGAAAGAAGCCGAGTAATCAGTTAATGATTTATTAATTCAAAGAAGACATTTTTATCTTGTTTTTCTCTACTTACAACTATGAAATACATTTAGATTTGCTCCCTATAAGCCTCGCTGTCACTGTGTTATTCAATGGGCATGATTTATTCACTTCTGGATGTTCCCTGCACTCTTGTTTCTCACCATCTGTTTTTACTTCTTTTTGATTTTGATGTTTGGCTCTCTCAGCTTCTCTGTTTTGGGTTAATCTCAATGATTCATATCTCATGCAAAGTGCCTTTTCTCATTGTGTACGTATTGTGTATTTTGTGCATTGCTCCCGATAGAAATAAACAAAATAAACTAGGTGAAATATAGATGCGTATAGAATGACCAAAGTAAAAAAATCAGAGAGACTTCTGTTTGTTAATTTGACATATGAATATTATTTTAACAAGCCCGTTGCTCTGTCATCCTGTTTGTATGCTAATGGATAGCATGAAGCAGATCTCTTGGAGGCAAACTCCACGCATCCCATCTGTAGATAGAGACTTCAGAGGCTCTTTCTAACACAGCGAGCCATCTGTTTGGCTTTAAGGACAACTCAACTTTTCACTGAGATGCCCGTTTTAATCCATTTCCCTGTTCCCAGTTGAGACTCTCTTTAGCTATGACTCATTATAGTAAAACAGCTCAATAAACAGAGGGAACCCTGAAATCAATCCCTGTGAGATGGCTCCACCTTAACACTGACGCTGCCATTTGGTCAAGTCCCAAAAGTTTGTGTCATGATCTCTGCTCCTGAATATGTTAAAATTACTTCAATTAATGAACCTCAGCTGCTCAATCTCTCCTCTTCCCTTGAGCGAAAAACTTTACTCTCTTCCTTTCAATCTATTTTATCTTATTTCCCCTCAGATTCCCTCTCTCCAGTGAAGCACGGAATCATCAGTCTTTACTGAGGTTGGCAGAGGCAAGGTCCCTAAGAGCCCAAAGTCTTATTGTGTAGTTGTGGAGGCAATCAGATTCTCCAAATTACCCATAAACCAACTGTGAAAAGTAACCGTTTTAATTATTTCTTTTGTATGAGCAGTGGGAAACTGAAGCACATTGCTAATTCTGAATCAAGCAGACAGATTCAGTTAGCCCCTAATTGGAAAGTGAAGGGTTGTTTTCTCTTCTTTGCTAAAATCAATGCCCTGAATGCACATCTCATGAATTAAGAACAATGGGATACAACTGGACCATCAACGTGTTCCAGCCCTTGTATAGATACTCAAGCTACAAACATCCTGAAGAGAAAGAAAAGAATAAAGCATCATCACTCTACTCTAGAAATGATGGGCAAGGGTGAGAAAATGAATACAAGTCCTACGTAATTAAAATATGGGCAGATTAAATCTTGCAGATGATTCATCATTTTAAATGTGAGACGTAAACACTTAAATAGTACATTCAGAAATGAGAAGGCATCTGATTGAGGTTTCATGAAAACCATGACGACTCAATATTCAATTTAAATTCTCCAGCAAATCTAAATAATCCTTTCAAAATTTTCTACTTGTTTATTTTGTTTACATTTATTAGTAGTTAGCCAAACAATATATATTAGTCAGTCATGATATTTATGAAGTCACAAACAGATGGCAGTAATGACTTCGACACTAAATTCCACACATAGCTTTAGCATTTAGCTATCATCATGAATAGTGAGTTACATTTTAGCAATTTCCTTGACTTTCAGATCGACCTTTGGTAAACAAAAGTTCCATTCTTAAGTTAGTAATGAAGAGAGCAATAATGTTACATTCCATGAATGTTGGCTTAATATTGATCCTGCTACAATGCAATGCACTGATGTGAAACCCAGGATGCAGCTGACAAAAAACATCTGCCCCAAACGCCCAAACATACTCCTAATGGCACCAGTGCACGCCATCAGGATTGGTCCTTCCCAGCAGGACACAGTACAAAAACTGCTCTGGAAGCGCCTGAAGAACATGAAAAAGAGCCAAGTGCTGACCTGGCCTTTACAATTACCCAGTTACTGAATTGACTGGGCATCCAGGGGACATGACTGAAAAACTACATGGAGGCCCTTATCATCAATTAGACTCAGCTTTTACCCATCAAGACAGAAACAACACCTTTGGGGGATGTATCTGTGGCATGTAGTACTGGGATGTTGGCAGCCCATCCTTGGATTTAAGAAGGTTGCAAGGTGGAGTCGTCATGGATTGGATTGGCTTCAACACGTCTGACTGACTTACGGAGATGGGGGAATTTGGAGGCCTTGACATCTTTATTACTTCTCATGTCACACTGTACCTGACAAGTTTTTGTGGTGTAGCACATTGTCCTGCTGGGAGGACCACAGCCATCAGAGAGTGCTGTTGTCATGAGGGGGTTTCCTTTGAGACAATGTTTTATGGGTCAAATAACATCCAAATATGAATGCCAGGATCCAGATTTAATGTCTTTTCTGTATAGTGACATTGCCTATTTGAAATTATAATAATCTCATTACTCACCAAATGATTACTAGTTGTAAAATGTTAAATAGGCTCATGGTAATTATGTGCAAAATGTTCATGATCTAAGAGATTTATGCAACAGGTTTTATACAATAGAAAGAGAGCATGATTTCTGAAAAACAATGGTTTCTTTGGAAGCTTTCTGTCATCAATCCGACACATTCCATCACCACCCGTCCTAATGTCCAGGATTTCTGCAAAGCCCCCTGCACTCCTATCAAGTCCCTGAGACTTCAGTGGCAGATGCGAGGTGCAATCCTGGATCAGTGCTCTTTGTATTTGTGGTGCGAACTCCCCTCTGCCCTTGGACCTTTCATTCAGTGTCAGAGCTTTCAAGGAAGAAGCATTCATGCGTGCTAATCTTCATTTACATTGCTGCAAGCTAGTGCCATGAAATTAGGCCTTGGGAGAGAAGGCAGCACACTGATTACAAGGGCAGAGTTAGAGTAAGGACAGGGGATGAGAGAGAAAGAGTATAGGCAGAGGCAGGACATCTAGCTAGCACATTTAAAAAAAAAAAAAAAAAAAAAAGCATAGGTTTAGAAACATATTAGCAAAGTAAAATATGCAAATAAACTCTGTATTGTTACTGCAGAACCTCTGTTATCAGAAAAATTCAAGAATAATGGCAATTCAAGAAAATGAAGGACGAAACAATGGCTTTGTAAGTTTAAACTGCATTTTCTGCACCATAATTTGCAGTCTTGAATGTTTACTAAAATATTGATTTTAGTCACAAGTCGCTAACTTGAACATTACTTCGAGAACAATGCATGGGATATGTGAATGATGAGATAAAAGTTTGCTCATCAAGGACAAAATACTTGGAAAAAATGCCTTGGACATGTCTCAAACACTTAATAACAACAGAATAACAATATGCCAAGACACTGAATTAAAATTTGTGAGTGTAAAGAAAGGGAACAAAACAGCATATACTAAAATTAAAAATTGGGAAACAGCTGACAACAAATATTAGAGTACCCTTTGTTTTTAATCTCAACCTTTAAACAGCACAGACACTTTAGCAGGTCCATCACTGCAAAGACATTTGAGAACAAAAACTTTTTAAATCTGCTTAACTCCCAAAGTGTTTTTAAACTTACATGACAATATGACTGATTGGGATCCAAAATAACATTCTTGGTATGTTCTCCCCGCCAAGTCAGAGTTGGTCCTGCTGCTTATTCACAGGTCTGTTTGTTTGCTGTGTAGTTTAAAAAGGCTTAAAAAAGCATTAATAGAACATTATGGGTAAATGGATTTGAACTGTCCTTGCCCTTGGCAACAGTGGCCCAATTTTCAAGTGAATGCTATTCTCTCTGTCTTTCTCTCTCTCTCTCTCTCTCTGCCCCTCTCTTGTCCTCTTTTATATTATGCAAAAATTAGATTCTCCATTGTAACTTCTGAAACAACAGAGCAATATACAGAAAGATCTTCTTCAGAAATTATATAGGGTAATATGTGATGGGGGATTAAGAGAAATTAAAAGAGGGAGAGACAAAAATCAAACAGAAGGCTTTTGGATTCTTTTTGACACAACAGAGTTTCAATTTCCAGCACCTTTTTCATTGGTTCTGAGAGAAGCAGTGTCAGCCAAGCAACTTTCTGGGGAAAGCTACTGAGTAATTCAATTAAAATGCTGTGAGTAGAGATAGAAAGGCAATGACAGCCTTAAAGAGCAAGCCTTTCATGCCTGTCCCCACTATTCCTCAGCCTCAGCTCCCCCAAGACAGCTTTAATGCGTCTGCTACTCTTTTATGAGGCAGGGAAACAGGATGTTGTCGCTGCACGCACGTACAAATTTTGACTGGGCTTATGTGCCTTGCTGCTTCCAGATATCGGACTCTTCGCTCTGTAGGATGCAGAGAGCTGCTCCACAGGCAGCGTGTGCATTGGACAACACCCTGCCTGGCAGAGTAGGTAAATTAATTATGAGAGTGAGGTAAATATGCTGACGACCTGCTGTCCTTGCCTGAACCCACAACATGCCTCTCTTGCCATTTCGAGCTCTTTGGCCATGTGAGTTGACAGGCCAAATGACAAAACAGCCACCTCCTCATGTTACGTTATGCTTCTGACCCTCCATTAATATGTATGCAGCTTAATCACTGTTCTTTGCATTATAGTCCATCCCCCTGTCGATCGACTAAAATGCAAAGAATTGAGATGCAAAGACTGGAGATATGAGCTTTGAGAGATTAAAATTCCAACACCCGCGGCAAAGCACATAATTAAGCAGGCTAGACTTAATAAGAAAACACCAGCTGAGGGGTAAATCTCTGCAATCCCCTCTTCGCAGGCATATTCTCACACCTTTTTCTTCCCCAAGTCCTTTAACATGCACCAACTTATGTTTAGGTCCTCTAACTTCTGCCTTCCCTTCCCTCTTTGCCTCTCACACACACACAAAAATACAACTTTTCTCGGCAGTAGCTGCACTCTGATGGTTGCCTGTCGTGTATAATAAGAAACACTAACATTTGACTGCGGAGAGGACACACTGACAAATCCATAATGTTCTCTAACCCAGTGCCCTGTGAGTGAGCAGGTAAGTGTTTTTCGCTGAACACAACCCATCCCTACTGTGGAGCAACAAAAAACTAAATGTCCAGGAAGTCCTAGGGGCAGCCCTGATATTTCAGTATGATAATACTGGGCATGAATACAGCTGGTTAGCTCTTCCAGGCCAGTCGAATTAACCTTCTACATAATGCCATTGTGCAGGGGTCACATCTCTCTAGGCACTGAGAGATGCTACTGTGTGCCACTACTCTGATTTAGACTATACTATAAAGCATAAGACATTGCAAGGGTGGTTGAGAGAGCTGCTGCTGAGACCACAGCTGAGACCTCGCTTTATAAACCCTGAACCTGCTGCTCACTGTTACACCTCTCACCGCACATCATCTAACAGTCCGAGGCAGAACATGACCCCTGCTATGGGATCTGTAATGGAAATACAGCCACTCTTTTCAAGGTTGACGTGTCGTGGCATCAAAAGAATGGCGGCGGAGAGCGAAATGTGCTACGCACCTTGCTTTTCTGATTGCAAGTCAGTGAAGGGTGGAGAGAAAGGTTGAAATAAGGCTAGGATAATAATTAAAAAAAAACCAAAAAAACAAACAAACTGTGAAAAGGAAATGTTTGTGCAAATACAATAGTCCAGTCATAAATAATACAAATGCTAGTGTTGATTCATCATTATTTATGAGGCTGTAATGTTTACTTGTATTGAACTGGCCTAAATTAAACTGAAATATGTCTTAGTTATTTTGCCCACTTAGTTTATTTATATGAGTAGAGAAAACTTTTAGAAATCCTTCACAATTTAACACAGTGCATAGTAAATTACAGTGCTATTTAAGCACTTCATCATCAGTGATGTGAAATAAATACTGATAAGGGTGTAAAAACAGCGAGAGGGTATTCTGTATTCAGTTATGTTCTCTTATACATTACCAAGCATAAATCAGTCATTTTGAAAATACAAGCACCAGAGTGACATCAAGCCTGAAAATGGCGTGACTCTGTAATCTCAGAAGGATCCCACATGCTTCAAGAAGAATTATATCTGCAGCAGCCAAATGGGTCAGATCTGTGATCTGTGAAAGGGGAGACCTGACAAATACATCGATTGGAATAATTGGCTCCCATGTTTCCGACCAAATGCTTTTATGACATAATCTCTTTCTAATCCCTCTCTATCTTATTCTAGACTGCTGTGTCTCCACTGCCACACCATCGCCACTGACGCAGCGCTTATTGCTCTATCCACTGAATTAGAAGTAAGTAATGGCTCTTTTTATTGTGCTCTCCATGGCTTAACACAAGACACAGGAACATTTTAATATTAAAAAAATGAATATTGAAGAAAACCTAGAAATGTAGCAAGATGCTACAATGGCACAGGCATACTTTATAAAAAAAATATGAATACACCTTTTCTGATTTAAGTAAAGCCATCACTAAAAACATAATCGCTTTTATGGTCTGCAGATCAGATTGCAGGCAATACAAAATGGACTTGATAGTCAGGAAAGCCATGGACCGGCGCAACTGAAATATGACACTGCAGATTCAAAATAGAAAATGGACCTGCAGGTTCTGCAGTGTTAATTTGACAGACTGAATGAGAGTGTCGAGGGACAAGGCTCAGAGTAGACCTTCCCCTGGAGGAAGCCCTAACTCCATAACAGCAATAAACATTTGTAGTAACTATATCCTATAGTAATGGGTCGTTAAATTCAGACAAAAGAGCCAAAATTTGCAGGTAACTTTAAAACTGTCGCAACAACCATCAAATATTAATATATTTTGAAAAACATCTAACTTTAAGTAAACTGTAATGATCAAGGCAAAATGAATCATGTATATTGAAGTCAAATACTGTCTGAAGCAATTACAACTACACTCCACGCTTGCTGTGCCAAAAGTGAATGTTGACATCGTTACCCTCCCTGGCAGATATCTTTGTAGGAAAATCATCTATATGCACACAGTATATTTTCACTCCTTGCAAGGAGGTCAAGTCTACTCTTTATTGCTGGAGACAAATTCTCATTTCATTTGATTAGAGTCAGTTCAAGGTCATTACTAAATGAGAACAGCTGTGGGCAAATCTTTTGGGAGGAGTTTTCTAAAAATAGCCACCACTATAAAACTTGTGCTAGGATTTGACTCGTGTTCAGCATGCAAGGGTTTGCACTCACCTCAGGGTTGGTCCACTTGGTTTTGATCTTGTCAGCCATCTGCTGAGTGCAGCCCAGCAGATCATAGCCCTGCCTGCTCTACAGGTGGAGCAGAAACACGCACACAGTCGACACAACACAGTATGTTACAACAAACAAAAACACACTGAAATTTTGTCTGTTTGGATAATAGAAATCCTGTTAGCTAAGTATTAGTAAATTAGCAATTTAAACAGCAAACCATGGTAAAATTACTAAGGGTTAGCAGTACCATGGCTGTTTAGCCTCTTTTAAAAAACATCTAAATACTTATCAAAGTACACAATAGTCTCCCAGATGCATATGTGCAATGCATTGGTTATCAGTACTTATCAAAACTTAAATTTATGGTTTTATAACAGTATTTTGATTTTTTTTTTTTTTGAACAACATAATAATTATGTGATATATAGATATGTGTTATTTTGAATAACAATATAACACTGATAATCATGATAATTTTGTTTACAAATAGTCATGATTAATCTTTATATACCACATATCTAGGTATTAGTTAATTACATAATACAAAAAAATATATATCTAAAAATTTTACAAAATACATCTTTTTTTGGAAAATTACTCCAGCATAGAGTTCAGTCCCTAAAACCAATTAGCTCAACAAGGCTATATAATGTAATGGTGTTGGGTAAGTCAAAATTTCAGAAATAAATAGTTAGTGTAGTTAGTGGTGAAAAAAGTGATTAAATTCTGATGTTTGGACTCGGTCATCACTGTTACCTTGAAAGGCCTTGAATGGCCTCTAGTTAACTGGTGCTAGTGACTAAACGCCATACTGGAGTTATGAGAGAGATGTATTTTGTGAAATTTTAGAACCTAAAAGACTGTGAAATAATTCTTAGAATGCAGAATACTGGTGTTCTACTTTAACTCTAGGGAGAAACTTGAGACAAGAAACATATATTACAGTATTGTTTTAAATCATAGCGGTATCTCGGTATTGATAATGTGACATATTGGGGTTGATGCTTCTACAAGATGTTTACACACAAGAAAGGGCATGTGGGCTACAACCAGGACAGCTCACCAGTCAATCATAGACAGCATGTTGTGCATAAATAGTATGAGATGATACATGCTTAACAGATGTACAGTAACAGGAAATAATATGGCTTCCAATAGAATACACCGGCACATAGAGAGGAATAAAGGTGAGAGTAAATCAAGAGTAAACAATGTTGCTGTGTGTTTGTGACCCCCTTTGTGTCCCATTAATCCGAATGTGGCCATCATACAAATGTAAGCCAGAAAATTGTGCCGCTCTACTTTTTTTTTTGCAGATGTGCAGCCACAGGGCAGAGGACAAAACTCTTGCTCTGAAAATATAGCTGGCACATCATGAGGGTCATGACTACTGTAGCTAAATGCATTGGCTCTAGGTCTGTCCAATTCAAACAATGACTCTTTCTGAGATGTCTGGGGCTGTCTGCAACAGTCAACCTATTCAGTGTCAATTAACCTGCCAGTCATTTCCGTGATTAATCGTTCATTTTGTAAAATGTAAATAAACTAAAGTATAATCCTCAAATGAACTTTTCTTTGTTGAGCTGAAAATCTAAGACTTATACACAACTTGATTTACCATCATAAATGTAAGAACAGCATCAAATCATAACATTAAGAAGCTGGAACCTGCGAAAATTCAACATCTTTCCATTTATCCCAATAGCTGGAAACTAGCTTTCTTTCAGCTAACTGATAACCGATCACCTGATTGTGGCAGCCTTAATGATTTCCTGATTCTATTTATTTTAGCGTTCACAAACCAAAACACTGGACTGTTCAAAAAAATAATTCAAAGCTAAGTCCTGATTTTTGATATTAGCACACCGTATTAATTGTTCCTCTGTGCAAACCCCCCCCCCCCCCCAAAAAAAAAACCATACAGTCCAAATGTGTTCAGAAAATACTTTATGCACTGCAGAAGTGAGACCAGATTGGTGATGCATTAGTGCTCCTCACTGCACCAAATGTTTGACTGGACCTATTAAATCTGCAAGCAAAATGTCTTCTGGGATGTGGAGGAATGGTGAAGCCATAATTAGCATGGAACCAAACGGACATTAGGATTATTAATCTTGATTTATCATTCCAGTTTTCAGATGGATTATTTATGTGGCAGTGTAAGCAAATCACTTTATGAATGATGGCATGAGGGTGACCATTAGATATTGTTACGTTTAAAATATTACGCGCTCTTACAGAACCCTGGTGAGTTGACTTTAAGACTACAGAACCTACAGCTATTGGCATAATGCTTAAAACTGAATTAGAAATGCAAACCAGACAGGTACCACTCTGAATACATTATGTTATACATTACAGAGCTGCTGATGTGGTGGTGTGTGATTAATACAGTAGAGGGCATAAAGTAAGTCACACAGTGCTTCCCCACTGTATTTAACTGTGCCACATTATGAACATGTCACTCACCTTCTGCCACGTGTAGGCCTCATGGAGGGTGATGATCTCATGCTCCCTGTGGTCACCCTGCACGGCGCACACCACGCAGATTATCTTCTCATCTGGTTTGCAGTAGAGGGAGCCCTCCTGTCCGTGCTCCTTGCAGCGCAGTCTCTCCACTGTCACAGTGTCCCTCTTCCCAGCATCTCCAGCAGCCATGGCCTCCTGCCCTGCTTTTGCACCCTCAGCCACCTCAGCCCCCAGCTGTGGACCATTCTGCACTCCTTTTGCCCCAGCATCACCACCCACCATTTCTGGATTTCCCTCCATTCCGCTATCACTTTTCCCACTCGCAACTCTAGAGTCCACGCTGGTGCCAGGTCCATTGGCTTGCATCTCCTCGTGGTGATAAGGGATCAGTGGGTGGCGCGTACTGTTGGCATGTCGGTCAGCATGGACTGGGCAGAAGGCAAAGCTGCAGGTGTGGCACACATGTGTGGCCGTTTGGGCCTCATCAGGTTCGCAAGCGTCGCATGACCCGTCCATCTGGGGCAGCTCCTCATTTTTCAACCCCACAGCTCCTTCCTGGGGTTCCCCTTTGTGGTCCATGGCAGCTGATAATAATTCTGGGGATAAGAGAAGTAAATCTTATAGGAGACACACAGAGCAGACATAAGGTTATTAATAGCTGTGACCTTCTGTGAACAGCTCTCATATTTGCACAGGGGAAAGTCCAAGATCCTAGGGACTAATCCCCTCTAAAATAATAGTCCCACAACAGATGATGCATGTCTACAGGAAACAGCATCCACGGCAGCACTTCCGCACAAAAATGCATTTTGCAAGGGCAACAAACTGGAAGACCCCATCTGCAATCACTCAGCTTGCTTTGGGAGCAAACATGCTCACTTTGTTTACAGACCAACAAACAGGGAGTGCTGAGTTTGAACCGAACACACACAGGCTCACCTTCTGCCACCTCTGTCTGCAGGCCCTTACCTTTCCATGTGAGCTCCATAATGCCCCTTCAGACAACTCTCCCGGAGTGAACGTGAGAGGCTGAAGAGACACCACACTGCACACAAAGTTATAGAAATCTTCTGTTTTTCTCTTCCCCCATTCTCCTCTGACCATTTCCCTCACGAGCAGTGTTTGTGTACTCATTCCCACTGCTGTCACAAACAACTGGAAGAAAAAGTGCTGCAATGCACAGAAAACTCCCACACTTCCACCACAGCTCTCTGCTAGCTAGTTATTCCTCCGTGTCTGACACACACGTACACACGTACACACGTTAATTCCTCCCTTCATCTCGCGGGGCTTTGCAGTTTGCAGGTCGCTGCTGTGTACTTACTTGTCTGGGTCCTGCTCCCCTTGTCTGCCTGTCTGTCTTTTTTTTTCTAGCTCGGGCTTGTTTTGAGGTAATGTCGAGTCAGTGGAGTAATTAGCTGCGCGGCTAACTTCCTTAGCACAACCGCTGTGTTTGAATTCTATTATTGAGCTATGGAGACTGCTCTGCTCTCATTGTGTAAAAACATAAGACGAACTCCGACCCGACGACGTTTACTTACTTCCGTATTTTCATCAGCTGCTGTGTGCTTTTTTTTTCCTACTTCCTGCGTGTTATGCGTGTGTGTGTGTGTGTGTGTGTGTGTGTGTGTGTGTGCGTGTGTGTGTGAGAGACAGACCTGACAGAGGAAGGTAAATACACTCAACGTGTAATCCACAAAGTGGAAATCTTAATGCTAATAATGTGACGAGGAAGTGTTACTTAATTGGAAGGGTTTTAAGTGATTATTAACGGCAATTAGAATCAAAATCGGCATGACTTCATTAATCCCCGGGGGGGGGGAATTGGTTACTTTATAATTGCACCCGGCTGCGCAAATAGATGAAGATGCCAGCTAATCGAGCCAGCTGACCCGGGTAGAGAAGGGTTATATTAGCTGGCACCAGCACATTGATCTCTCATTAAAAAAATGTCTTAAGATAGTGCTTTAACAAATAGCTCTTATGTCGATATTTATTAAAAAATTGCATTTCTTTTCCTGCAGTAGAAGTACATAAAGCCCAATATATACCAAATATACACTAATGAATCACTTTTGCATTGCTAATTGGCTTCACTTGAATTATATGATATTAAAGGAGAACTCTTTTTTTTTTTTTTTTCGAACTAAATCCTGTTTCCTGGTATTTTAGGCTCTATTTCAAAATTACTCCAGTACTGAGTTTGGTCACTAGGACTGTTTAGCTTGACACGTCTATACAACGGCACAGGGCAAGTCAAAATGTCAAAAATAAAATGCCACTAACTACACTTTAAATGTTATTGCAAGTCTCTGGAAACATGGAGTAGATACCTGCAGTGAATCACCACTGTGTTTTAAACTCATTTACTCTAAAACTACTGTCTTAAACAAATGTTTCCCTGCCTTTCTCTACTAAAGTCTGAGTTTTTCAACAATATCTTATTTTCAACAACAGTAATTTATTTCTAAAATTTAAATTCTAATGACTGGTGCAAAAGTTGTAACAACAATAATGCTTATATTAGGGTCCAATAGCTCTGAGGAAAAACAATATACACTATTCTTGGATCGAAAGTGCAATTCTACATACCATTGGATTTTGAATGGTGTTAGAAGCAGTGAATTCTATTATCAAAAAAAGCGGAAGAAGTTACAGCAGAGTGAGTGACAGCTGAAAGACTAAACAAAGATGCATCCATTATCTGAATACAGCAAAGGGCTCAGCTGTAATAGTAAACATATTATGAATTTTAAAACTGGTGTTAATGGGGAGTTTCTAATTAATGATTTCTGTTTTTCCCTTCTGTTCACATCCTTGCCCTCCATAAACCAGCACTGAGAGACAATGGAGCGGGATTAGGGGTCTGAAGAGCGATGAGGAAAAACAAGCTCTTTTTCTGTAGAGAGATCTAAAGAGGCTATTGTTGGCCTTCACACAAGCGGTATTTGGCAAATCATTGTTGACTGTTACCCTGTTTGAGTAGAATGCCACAAAAAACCATCAGCATCACTCCAAGTAAGCCTCCAGCATTCTGAATATGGATGAAAGTTTTTGAGCTATCTTAAGAGGATTACTCTTATGTAAAGATTGCGATTACAAAAAGATTTATTCTAATATTCTAAACAGGATGGATGACTCGGTAGAAACATATTTCACTGGCAAAATCGAATTTGACTTGGGATGAGGCTCACTTAAGCCATACTGATGTAACGACATAAACGGAAACCGTTTTATAGGGCATGTAATTATAATAGATGTATGAGTCAGACTCCACAGTTAGAATTGAGAGCACTAATTGGTTCGCTACATACATCTCTGCAGGATCACGTCCAACCATAAATTTTCTTTTTGTATCAGAGTAAACAACATGTTCAAAAAGAATTAACTGGCTACTGTACTTATTTTAAACTCTTTCACTGCATCAAAGTGCTGGACAATAAAATATAGCGTCATATTGCACACTACAGTGAAACAAATTAGGAAGCTCATTGCACCATAGTTATTAGAATGAGCACTCAATGTAAATACAATATGAGGCTTGAGATGAAAACTTTCTTGCTCTACTCAGGGATTCTAGTTAATCTGACATGCAATAGGAACTAAATATCTTTACATATATCGTGCTTCTACCATTCAGAAAAGTCTGAACACCTAAGTCGTCCACACAAAGAACACTGTGTTCTCAGATATGGCAGCCAGGAGTAAACGTAGGAAGTTTGGCAGCCAAGCAGAGCAGACAGAAAACACTTACTTAATGCCTTGCTTCTAATATTTTTTCATTGGCATGAGGTCAGTTGTTGGTCTCCAGACAAAATGTCTGTCAGAAGAGCACTTCACAGAGTAAGTTAGAATCTCACACTCTCTCCCCCCCTTAAGCTGTTGACATTTTAAATGGTCTTCCAGCTCATTGTTTGCCCTCTGGATAATTCTCTGAATGCTTTGACTTTTCCACAACTCCTTCAACCTGTCATAACTGTGGGCAGCATAAACAGGAGTCTGTGCTTTGTTGTAGGACTGCTTGTTGATTCCTGACACCTCCTATGAAACATGATAACTGAAAGCTGGCTGGATAAAACCTTCATACCCGATCGAGGTCGTGGACTGAGGTTACGAGAGACTTGCTCAGTATTGTTTGTTTATGTGGGTGTTCGTGTCGATATGTAGGAACGACGGCTATATCACAGTAATGTTAATCAGTTCTCCAATCTCCAATCTTTAGGTAACAGAACACTGCTTTGTTGACAAAGTTATCAGAAATTCTATTTAACACCAAAATAGCTAAACTTTGTCAATGAGTTTTGACATGAGACCCTGTACTCGACAGGCTGCCCCTCTGATGA
>KV751367.1:2488133-2500403 GCA_001698575.1 Mola mola | reverse complement strand
CTGTTGACACTGGGATACGCTCCAGCCTGCATGGGATAAGCGATAGAAAATGGATGGATGCTTAATTGTTTTTAATTATAGAAGAAGATAAGAAGGTTAATTGGACTCTTTTCTGCCTTGTCAATAAAGGACCAGCATTCATTGTCACACTTGGTTGATGTTTTAATTAAACAAACAAAATAGGACATGGTGATTAGAGAGCTTTTAAAATGCTGTTATAGCTAACCAGCGGCTGGCTGTGGCCTTGTGTTGGTTTGACAGGCATCCAAGTGGTATTGATCTTCTCATTTAATTTTCAGACATTTAGAGTAATAAGCATTTCCCAAAATATCTTTTCTCATTCTATGCTGTTCCTTTAAACTTTCTTTTCATATGACCTGATAAGTCCTGACATTCTTCTTCTTCTTTTTAAATATCATGAAATCAGATCCCTGTCAACTTTGGCAATGGTTTATGTACACAGCTGGGACCCTTTCCACTTGTCTGCCTGAGAAGTTTGTATATGTGTGTGTATATGTGTCTGTGTGTGGGGGGGTGTCCATGGAGATGATCCTCCCTTGGCTCCTCTGGAATGTTTGTAATGTGCACAAAGAAGATCAGTTGGAGTATACCTAGGGTTTCTGCTCGGGCCTGCTGAGGGCCCCCGGCTGTATGACTGTCTGAACCTGTGTTTCACTTCACTCCAACAGAAAACAAACACATCTGGAAGGAAACACACTACACAACTGGAAAACCACCATTTACTGCACGATAACCTACTTTGCTGGCGCCATGAACGTAAGACAATTCGCACTCGGACTGTCACAAAAGTTATATGTATAAGTATTTTGTTGCCTCGAAAAGAATGAGGCTGCCTTGAAGGAATGTATGCGGTGATCTGAAAAAAAGCCAGGTGGAAACAGTAAGGGAGGACCATATGTGAACATTTTAAAGGGTGATTCAGCCAACTCTTTGGTATTACTGTGATCACAGCTGGCATGGTCCCTAGAGAAAAATGGCTTTCTTGTACAATCAAATGCACAAAAAAATAAAGTAAGAGAATGACATTTTCATTCCCCATTTAGCTGACAAATAAACTTGCCATTGACGTTAGCGAGGAAGACAGATGTCTTGATGTGGCTGAGATACAGCGGGAGGAAAATGATATGAGGCCGAAAAGGAGGAAGGACTCTGAGTCTGGTTCAAAGCGGCAGACTTCCGTTTAGCATTGTGTTTAATCTTTGGTGTCTGCAGGCCATCGTAAATCTCTTTGCAGTGTTCGGCATTAACAGGCGTGCCGCGAACAAGATGCCCAGCTGCAATCCCCTCGCAGAAACACACGTTCACATTCTAACCCAACACCCATCACATTAACATGACCTCCTTTTCCCTATACAACAGTCTGCCCATCTATTGATCCAAGCTGCAGCAGGCTGTCTGCTTAAACCACTGACGCTTTGAGTGACCTAGAAGGGAGACGTATAAATCTCTGGTACACACGGGCTGTAAGACGTGAAATGAAATGCGGGTGCAAATCAAGCAACTATCTGAACAAGACTAACTCCCCCAGCTCTTATGGAGATTTGCAAACAGTAGAGGTGCCCTGCAGGCCATTGCCCATATTAGAAAGGAAAAGAATAAGGTGCAGAATAGTGAAAGGCTGGAAAAAATGAGACCTTTAAAAGTTTGATGATTGATTTTCCCTCTGATGTGCCCCTAAGTCTAACCAGAAATCAGACACAGAGCCGGACCCATAGTGGAACTAACAAGGTGAAGATGCTTCCATACAGGCCAAATTGAAGCCTGATGTGGGATTAGGTATACTGGGTCTGTGCTTTTTCTCTTAAAGGATGTTTCACTGGTACACGTTCAACCTTTAAAACACTGTAAACCAGGCTCTCCTCTGACCACAAAGTCCTCATTAATTGGGGTTTGGCCTCTCAGCTGGATTTTCCTCACTTTTCAGATGAACATCTTGAACCAATAAACCACACGGCCTCGAATGTAAGTTTACTTTATAAGTAACCGAAGTGAAAACATTCCGCAATCTGTCTCGAAAAAGGAGGGGGTTTTGATAGAGTTAGAGAAAAGCACAGCCCCTTTTCAAAGCATGTCAGAAAATGTCAGTTGTCTCATTCAGTTCATAATTTTGGGTGAGATGATAAAAGGGATATGAGATTCCTGTTGCAGCCTGCCTGTGGCTGGCAGAATGGCTCCTGGGGAACAGCGTGCCAGTGCAAGATATTTCTACAACACAATAAGAGCACTGTAATGGTCACGTACAGAGACTTGGTAAATATTTCATACACTCTGAGTTGATTTAGCACAAACTGGGCACAAAACACAGTCGGACAACAGTTGAATTAAACAATAATGGGTTTTTTTTTATCAAAAAGAGAAAAGGTATTTTGGAATGTTACAACGCACGATAAATTAGTGGAGCGTCAAATTGCCCAAAAGAAACAAGTTGACAATATTTACAACGTAATTACAACATGTACAATGGAAAGGAAACACGTGTGACTGTAAGGCTGAATATACAATCCAGACATGGTTACAAGAATGCAGTTGCTGCGCCAGCGATTCAAGACGGATGTCAACAGAAAGATTCTGGAGTCAACCTAAGGCTTAGGCAAAACACAGGGCAAGAATGCAACGAGGATGGGCTGCATTATGATACCCCAAAGTCACAAATTCTGCTTACTCTTCACATTTAATCCTATTTGGGCGCGTGTGGGGTGAAGTAGGGCAAATCGGCTAAACTGGTCTTTATCTCTCCTCTCGGTGAGGCGTGCTGTGGAAATCTCGAGGAGCTTATAAACGTGTCAAATTGGTGATTTAGAAAGAAGCCAACACATTCTGTTCACAAGAGGTAGTTCAACGGGATGTTGGAGACAGCTGCGTGTTAACGCACATCAGCTCATCGCAGGTGTGCCAGTCATTGTTCCGTCACCTGCGCTTGCTGAACGTTCAAAACTGGCTGTACTTCTCTTTACAGTGCAAAATGTGTTTGTATAATCTGTCTATTCTGTCCTGGAGGATGTCGGCGTGCTCGTCCGAGAGAAATCCCAACTGCAGAGACAAAGGCTCGCTGTCCCTGTAGAGCTCCAGGAGCCTTTTCCTGGCGTCTCTGCGCCTGTGCAGCTCCGCCACGCGCTCCCCGGTCCTTTTTCTGAGCACACACACGGAGCTCAGAACTGTACTGTGGTATTTCTCCCACATGTTCAACACCCGGAACCCGTGCACGAGCCCAGCCTCGTTGTCTATGAACACGAGGTCGCCGCGGGGCGTTCTGAGCAGGTTGTTCGTGTCCCGCTCCATTACGCGCGAGTCCCACTGACGGCTGAACAGATTGCTGACGAGTCGGTCGAAGTTTGCTGTCAGGTAGTCGAATATGATCAGGTCGGTCCATTGCATGAGCTCCAGCAGCTCCGCCGTCGTCTTGTTCCACAGCTCCGCCGGCACAGGATGCAGCCCGCTGCCCTCCTGCCTGAGCAGCGCAGGTGTGACCACCCCGGTCAGGTTGGAGACCCACTCGGTGAGAGAGACCACGGCCCGGTCGCTCCACTGTAGACCTTCTATCTGCGGCCGCACGCCGGCCCACTGCTCGCTGTTGGCGCTCGGCTGGGACAGCACCAGGGGAGGCAGGTTGGTGATGCCCAGCAAAGTGGCGAGGTAATATGTCAGCGCCTCTCCCTGCACCTGATCCGCGTTTATCCCGTAACGCACGCACGCCCTGCTCCCGTCGGCAAAAGTGGCGAGCTGGTTAGAGATCCTGCCGCATCCCGGCTCCAGCTTCACTATCCGATGTGCCCTGGCTCTCTCGCGCCATGCCCGACAGTGTTCCTCTGTGAAGCCCACAGGGAGGAGATCCTCCAGCCACTCGCTCCAAAATATCCCATCCTCCACCGGGGAGCCTGACTGGACCGGGCCCTCCCGCCGCGCTGACCTCTTCTTGTCCCCATTCACGTGGTTACCCCGACTTCCCACAGCCTGACCGCTGAGGCTGTCAGCCTTAGGTCTACCCCCCAAGTGCGGCTTTTGTGCCGCAGGGACTGCGAGCAAAACCCGGAAAGTTTTGGCGGAGAGGTCCGCTGGAAGACCTCGTTGCAGAGACGGTCCGCCCGGTGCCGAGAACCCCCGCTGCTGTCGCTCCACACGGCTCTCCAGCGCGCTCCACACGTAGAAAACACACGCAAGGGCACATAGGAGAAGAAGGGCGAATAAGTTTGCCGAAACAGCCCTCATGGCGACAGCAGCCTTCCCCCGGTGCTCTAGCAGGTCGGAGTAAGACGCGGTTCACTGGTCCGCTCGGTGCAGACGGACCGCTGCAGATCACAGAATGGAGAGGCTCTCGGAACCGCTGCGACTCTCATCCCGCGGCCCTCCCCCCCCCCCCCCCTCCGCTGGACGCTGGACGGGTTTGGATTTGCGGTGGTGTCAGCCAGCACAGAGACACGCGGCGGTGAGACACGTGACTCCGGTCCCGAGATAGTGGGCGGGTCGTGGGAAGGAGGGTTCCGAGAGGAGCGGAGCAAGTGCACCGCGCCGCGTTTAGTGTGCCTGTGGTACTAACATAGAAGCGTCCATGAACACTGGCAGCAGCACGCCGTAGATAATGTCACCGCTGTGGACGGATTATTTCATGCAGGGTGAGCCTGATCGAACCCCTCGTCCAAATGTGCAAAAACCTTTTTAGATTCTGTTTCTAATTCGTGATCACAGTCAAGTTTGTTCTTTACAACTCTTTGAATGGGGCTCGTGTCCCCATTGGATCAATAGCGCAGTAATCTTTCCCCTTTTTTTACACCTCCAGTTTTAGGACAGTTACAAATACAAGCACACGGACAAGGCAGCCATTTATGCACCAATAATGGAATGTTCCTGAGGTTCATCACCTGATATCTATCCAGAGTTCTCACTGCCCATAACTCTGAATTAGGGCAACATTTTTCCCAAACAAGAGAGGAGTGATGAAAATGCCTGGAAAGGGAGGAATGTGATTTCTAAATGTCACCACGCTCAATATTTAATGTCACTGTCAGGGTTTCGATGACAAAGGCCCAGTGTGTTGAAGCACCATGTGACTGTCAAAGGAACTTCAGACTTGCCACAATCTGTTCCTCTCATTCCACAAAAGTTTAAGGCTGAAAGAACGTATTCTGAAACATCTGGAATCAGTTTTAGCGTATCCTGATTAGAAATGTATGTTTGCAGCTACAAAGATATTTACCTGTATTGAACAATGTTGCTTAAAATGAATCTATATATTAATCATGTGTCCAGGGAGTGACATTTTACAGAGTTCTCAACAATGTCCCACTTTCTTCAGCACATGGAACAAACTCACTCAAGAGACACTTGATAAAAATAAAACCTCGTTTCAATATTAAACGGCTGATTCCTCTACTTTGTATTCTTAAAGACCAACACTATTTTCTATTCTTGTCTCTAAATGTTTGATCATTTCCCTGCGAACACCCGGGGCACAGTGGAGTCAGCTGCTCATTTCATCCTTGTCCAATGCTTTTGTTAACCCAAATGCAACATGCATGCTCACAAACTCGTTTGTACACGTCTCCCTCATTAAACGACTCCTCATTAGCATTCCTCCACGCTCTTTACCATTCAACTCGTGTTTTCCGCGCTCTGTACCCTGAACCCTCGTTTTCCTAATCAAATTAATTGGGTCATTTTTGCAGCCACATGCTGGCATGCTAAATCACTTGAGTCGAAGAAACAGCCATAGACAAGAATGCTCAATTACGCTGTGTAAACTAGAGGTCCAGTAATGCATGCTTGACATGTCTGGAGCTCTGAAGCGTCCGTCTTCTTGCTGATATTTGAGATAGATAGTTTGCAGCACGCTGAGAGACAGACTAAAATGTCACAAGGTCCATCCACAGTGGTATGATATGTTGGAACAGACAGGAGACGGACTTCTTCTAATGTGGTCATTTTGCTCCTGCAGACCTCACGTCTGCATTGCCACGCGTGGTCTTTTCAGCCATCAGCAGAATAATTTGTTCAGTTTGTCCCAGCCTGTGTTTTATTTTGCGATACAGATTGAGGGAACAGAAAAACTGAGGAGCATTTACAAGTCCGAGGATCTTTAGAAAAGGTTTGCATGGCTGAGCATTTTTTCCAATATTGTCAATAAAAGAGGTAGACATTTTCTTTTTTCTTTTCATCTGGTGCTAACAGCTGCTTGAAACAAATTTACCTTTCCTACTTGCGCTGTGTCTCAAAAATGCAAGTATTTAGGGATACTAAATAGGCTTATTTAATAGATACCAGGCTAATGGGCCAGTTCTAACATTTTAAATTTGAATTCATGTGTTCTGTACATCTGTATGACATCTTATATTTCTGCTTGCTCTTATCCTCTGGTCCTAATTTAAAGTCCCTGTTTCACCTCAGCTGCTTCTCATCACTTTCAGAAGAGTAGCTACAAAAACTCTCAAGGTCTAGACATAGGAAATGAAATAGGCTTAAGTGCATTGCTGAAATTCTGTCTGACGGTGGAATATCTGTGTCTGTTGGTTCAGTTTGCTTGCGGTTTCCCTTTCCCCCAGCACAAGTGTGGACATGTTCTCATATCAGACCTATCAGTTTCTTGCTATGTGCTATCTGCAGGTCAGATGACCTGCCCCCCTCCTCCCTCTGCATTCTTCCCTCTGCTTTCCTCATAAATCACACTACAGTCCCAGGAGGGCCGTAAGACAGGAAAAAGCCTTTCCCCACCAGCCGTAGCTGTCCGTGGTCAAATGCTGCAGTGCCCAGAGACTCTCTGTCAGTCTGTCTGCAGCCACACAGCACACCCATCAGCGGCCGTCTGACCATGGCACAGCTGTGACACAGTCTTAGGTCATCCGTGTGGTGGCTGTCTGCTTGCCCGTGCAGATGGACAGACGGAGGCGAGGGAGACCAGAAAGGAGCTGGATGAGAACGTGCAATGGGCCTCTGCCAATTCACCATTTAGTCTTAGGTTAGTTCTTGCTGAGCAACAACTCATAGGTCCCTTGGTGCTTTGCAACACTCTGTTTCTTGGACTGAATAATGAATGTGCAGGGCTTCCATTAGTGTCGAAAGCTCCAATTATTTCACAGGGCCTGACAGTTTCCTATCTGATGCAGGATGAAGACATCTGGGGGTCCTTTTTTGACATATGTGCGCGTGTATGTGCTCATTCTGAAGTAAAAAGGCAAGTGGGGCAGATATTAAGGTGGTCTTATGGTGTTTTAATTTAGTATTCTAGTGGATAGTACATATGCACTTGGAACCATCATTGTGCTTCTCCTTTCAGAGAATTTGGCTGCGGTTAACTTGCTGTCGAGGGCTTTACGATTACAATAAATACCCTAGAGACAGACAAGATGTTTCTTGTAACTACTAATGATGGAGACACATTCTTGTTGGCGCTTTTCTCCAACACTTTAATAATATGGTGCACAAATTGCACAAAATTGACCGTATACAGGCAGCACACTACCTTGGCTTCCTTCAACAGTGAGATGTTGCTGGTGTTAAATGTTAGTGTTCACTTGGGTTTAATTCTCTTTTTCTAGTTTGATGTAGTTTTTTTTTTTAAAAGGGCTCTCAGAGGCAGCCAGCGGAAACAAGCGGACTTGCAGAGTCAGAGTCAAAGCCGCTGGGACCAGAGCATTGCATGCAGCCACCAAAATATCTGCCTTCTCCTCCACCGTTCGTTGAGTTAGCCTGCCATTGCCAATTTCCCGATATGCAGGCTGGGGTTTTTTAGCAATGGCAGGTAGGCAGTTATTTGCTAATGACTGAGTTATTCCTAATGAATGCTGGATTACTCTCTCAGCCACGGAGGAAAAACAGGAGGCTTGGCTTACTGATGTAGTGTGCTCCACGTCTCCATCTGGAGAGCCTCAAGGGAGGCCCTATCAGGAGGGGGTGGAAGGAGCTGCACGGTGGAGCCGCTCAATTAGAGAATCAGTGTCCAGTCTCCTGGATTACACCCCCTGACCTGCCATGCCAAATCCCCTGTTAAATAAGTCAAGAATTGAATTCTTCTTTACTTTCCCTTCTGCTAACTGACTTATTGACTCAAGCTGGCTCGGTGCTTTGTGGCAAGGCTTGCCTTTGGATGCCCGCCGCATGTGTCGGTGAATTATTTATTTTCTTCACGTTTAATGAGCGAGCAGCGGGCAGTGTTTATACTCATCATACCGGGGATTAACGTTCGGCGTGTGTGTGTGTGAGGGAATGTGATTGCTGCGGTTTACATCACCTCTCTCAGCTCCACCCTACTTCTCCTGATTTCAAACCAGCCTGAGCAACCACTATTAAAAAACATTTAGCCTTTCCAGAGAGGGAAAGGACTGCAGTGATGTTATTTTAAATGTGTGGAGACTTGTGCACTGGTGTGATAATTGTCTGAACCGCGCCCAACTGGCAAACAACTTTCCTTAAACTAGTAGGCCGAATTCACTTGAGGGCAAGTCGCTCTGTGTTTTATAAAAGTAGGTGTAAGAATAAGGCTGCGTTTCTTTTAGTTATTTAACAGTCTAAATTCAAAAAATGCCATACGGCGCATACTACAAACACCTGTCAGTGAATGAGAAGCAGGAGTAGGCGACTCGTTTTCCTCTTTCATTTGGTTTTGACACTTCAAAGTGCTGCTTGGATGTAAGCTGGACAGTAGTTGAAAAGCGAAATTAAATATTCCAGCACACAATTTGACAGCTCGTGTTAGCGGTAAGTATTGGCTTGAACAGATGCGTTTATCATGGTTAGACATTCACACATTGCTTCAATTTATTGCAGTTTACTATTCGAAAAAAATGTTTTTCTCACTGAGGGATCTTCTTCTTTTTCTTCTTCTTCTTCACCACCTTATCTGAAAAACATTTTTTGTTATTTCAACCCTGATGTTCCTTCCTGCCACTTACACGCCCTCCCTGCAGCTCCCTTGGGTAGTAAGGAAATAACGATGTTGGAGCAGGGGAGGGTAGCATGAGTAAGCCAGAATCCAGGACACAAGAGTGACCCCATGGCATGTTGACCTTTTCCTACCCACAAGTGTTGACAGCACCCTGGTGGGGGCAGGGTAAACAAACAAAACGAACATGGAAAAGAACTCCAGGAAACCGCTGCAAATAAAACTAAACCAACAAATTCATTCAGGCTCTTCCTTCAAACCAGCATGCAGTCCCACACTGGTAATTGTGCAGTTTTTCCATAAACTTCTTCACATTCTCACGACAGCGTGTCAAAATCGAGATTCATCCCTTTACGCTTATCTTGAGATCTTTGTTCCTTTCTTTGAACTGCTGCATGAAAATTAACATCCGGCGCGTCTGTCGGAGTTTAAATTCAGTTCACAAGTACACAGGAAACCTGAATTTAAATCCCAGAGAGGAAGTTCAGCGTTCTTCCAGTCTGATACTGGCTTTATTTCACTAGAGGTCAGCTCAGAGTGGTGTCTCGCTCATTTATAGCTGTGACCAATTTGAAAGAATCCTTTTCCATCGGCCTCAGTTTGGAGTGTATTTTACTTCTATGCCTAACTGATTCCTTGGATCTCTACTGTGGTGTGTAGCTGCTCGCCGCTGATAGATTTGTGTCCCATGGGGCAGGTTTATATCACTTCCGGCTGTCAGCACATAAATGACTTAGTTTAAGCAAGAATGATCACTGCTATTAGCAACAAAGCAGGCCCAATTGAATAATTTAGCATAGTGGCAGTGGCTCATTGCTGTAAAAAGAAGGGAGCGGAGGATTGATCAAACGGCCAGGCCTCGCCCAGCTGTGGGAATATAAAAAATAACATGAGATCAGAGAGATTAGTTATGGTTCCCCGTTCCAGCCCGGTGCCTGCTCCTTACATTCCTTTCCCGCTGGGCATTTTGATACCACTTGGCCGCCTGAAATGGCAAATCAATAGGTCCCATAACAGATGGGGGGTGGGAGCCATGATATGCCATCCATCCATTTTCTACCGTTTATCCTGTTAGGGGTTGCGGGGAGGGGGGCTGGAGCCTATCTCAGCATCTTGGGGCGAAGGCGGGGTCACCCTGGACAAGTCACCAGTTCATCGCAGGGCTGACATATAGAGAAACAACCATGCACACTCGCATTCACACCTACGGGCAATTTAGAGTGACCAATTAACTTACTAACCCCCAGTCTGCATGTTTTTGGACTGTGGGAGGAAAGGCACAGGAACATACAAACTCCGCACAGAATCACCCTGACCCGGAATTGAACCCAGGACCTTCTTGCTCTGAGGCGACAGTGCTAACCACTGCACCGCTGTGCCGCCCCATGATACGACCTTTATGTGAAATTCTAGAAAGAGATTTTATGGGTTACGGGGGCTTTATTTTTTGTCTTATTATTACTTTTCAGGTTTTGGTGCAGAAAGAAAATCAAAGAAAAAGATGTCTCATCCACATATACACCGTCTTTAGAAGCTATCTATGATTCATCTCATGTCCCCCCGGAAAGAGTTTTCATGGATGTGTGGGCTCTGACTCCCCCTAGCGGGCGGAAGGATTAAACGCCCCTTATCTCCTCTAATCTCAAACCACATCTCACATTCGGGATTCATCGATTATGAAGGGGGACCAAATTTATATAAACCTTCCTGCTGTGCTACATTGGACACACTGATGTAAAAGCGAATGTTGCCACGTCCCGTGACGTGTTCTGACTTTGAATGAATGACGTTACAGTTCCTCATGGTAAATCTATCACAGATAGATCAGTTGCTAAAAAATCACGGTACCGTCTCTGACAAATGTTTATAATTTTTTATTTCTTTTCTAAGGACTGCTCTCAGGTAAGTGGTGGTCTATTTCATATTCGACTCCACCGTGATTCTGCTCAAGATCAAACTCTGATGAGATGAGGCAGTGATACAGCAACAAAAATTGCCGATGCAGAGCTGATAGTGGGAGTGCCTTTGAGTTTTTCAGAAATTGTTAACAACTTGAAAGATATTCTTTCTTTCTGTTTTTGGTTAATTTATTTTCTACCGTTTTCGGGTCCGGAAATATTTATGCTGATAAATATGGCAGGGGGGGTTTTTTTTACTTTTTTCAAGGATAACAAACAATGGAGACGAATCAGCTGATCACTTTTTATTTTCCCTCCGGAATAACACAAAGACATTTTTGCTGCTGTAGCCCTTAAACACTTCCATATTTGGCCACAAGAGGCCGCTATACACACGTCATCTCTCCTGTAGAGACTTGTTTGAAAGAACTTTTGAGCTGTGTGATGTAACCTGCTCTTTGTGCCCTTTTTGCCCTTTGTGCCCATTGTGCATGAGCTAAGATGACAGAAAAGGAAGCAAGCTGGGAGCAAAATAAACACAGGCCACAACAACACAAAACAATTTGTGGATTTGAGTGTGTCTGTTTGCACAGATTCTCCTATTATACGTCGTCATTATGTGTTGTCAACTTAATTTAATGGAATAAAACAGGAAAAGAAAGGATCCAAAGTTTTTACTGCGAGGCAGAAATAAAAATGCAATTACGTGAGGGGGAAAAAAACCAAACAAATACAAGCTAGTGTGTAGAATGCATTTAAGTTTTTAATCAGTGTTGTAAAAACTACTTGAAAACCATACTTAAGTAAAAAGAAAGATATTTTATTTGTGAGCGACTTTGGTAAAAGTTGAAAAACAAATAATTTTAAAATGAATAATTGATTAATTATAATAAAGAATTAAGAATTTATGCAGCTTTTGTTTGTCCCAAGCAATAAATCTTAGTGTGTTTGATTTAATTTATTTCATTTTTATGTTTTTGGGACAACGTTTGCAAATGACCTAGACATAGTATAACAAGCTGACTCTTGAAACATGCAACCTTAAAATACCAGATTGGATTCCATGTCTTGTTGATCTGTCAATAAAACCTTTTCGGTTTTTGGCTTTCTCCCATATTTCCAGTCACAGGAGCCCAGTAAGACATGGCTGGATACGCACCTTGATCCTTCTTGATGAGAGAGAGTGCGCCAGTCTTTTATCAACAATTAGTGATGAGTAAGGTCCACTATATTCACATTTGAGTGATATTGTAATGACTAACGAGATCTCCGATGTTAATGTTGTGGAGCAAAATTAAAAGAAAGTAGAGAAGTAAAAGTAGAAGTTTAAAATATATTTAAAAAATAACTTAATTATAAATATTTTCTTAAAATGACACCACTGTGCAATTTATTGATGGAATTACATCATCAAGTAAGGTAAGGAGGGTAGAGAATTTAATATTTTTGTATAACTGATATAAAAGCAACAATTTACTTTAA
>KV751367.1:2445364-2482595 GCA_001698575.1 Mola mola | reverse complement strand
TGAGCAAAGCTTGTAAAAGACCCACTGACCCACTGACAGGCAGTGATGTAAAACCCAGCCATTAACGGCAGCAGCGAAAAGCAGCAGTCGCTGACAAGTTTGCGCAATCTTGTTTTGAAATAAAGATGGGGAAGGAGGAAGGGTGGTTGCGTGTGGGTCTGTTTATTTTCCCATTTAAAAGGGCTCTATGATCCTCATGCCCTCTTTTCTACTCAGCGCTGTTGTTCTAAAATTTCAAGTTAAAGCTACATAATTGTTTTGCGTGGGATTTTAAATGGAAGAAGCAACAGATGGATGTGAACTGAGGCAGGTGGAGTCCTGATTGGGCTGTCGAATCTTGGCACTTCTCTCACAGATTCTTTGGAATCGTGAGTGTTTTGCTGAGCTCGAGATCACCGCTGCCTGTTTACCCAGGGTGATTACTTGAACTACTGCAGAAAGACATGACTCATGTTTGAGTCAAGTCATGCTAGATGTTGTAATGTGTCTACCATGCAATGTCTCCAAGACTCCTAACCAAACCTCTGCCCTCTGTTTGACTAGCGCATTTACCAAGCAGTAGAGCGACCCCTTCAATTTGTAATATTAATGTATGGAGAAGGGCTTGCCAGAGCGCAGCTGTGGTTGTTAAGAGTTCCCTCTGGCAAATTTACCTACTTATGTTGTCAACTGACAATGTGAGCGCTGAGAATCATTCATTCGAGGCACAGCTTGTTTCAGAATTGTGCATTAGTGGCTGATAATAGGTGTTTTCTATTGAGCAATCTAAAATGATGTCCTTTTGAAAACAGACATGTTCACCTGGAAATCCCAACTTCAAGAACACCTTTATTGTGTTTATGTGCCCACACTGAGGCATTTTGATCAATGAAAGACTCCTCCACCCACCTGGATGTTGAGGTGTCCTGCTCTTTGCGATCATTCTCCTTGTATTTTTTTTTTTTAACTAAAGCCCGTGACATTGTGAGGGTTTCTTGGTAGTGTGCTGTTGGAAACAAAGACCCAGGTATACGTAAAAAAAATAGAAGTCTGGGTGCAGAATATAGTTACATGAGGAAAAACATGGTCTGTTATTTGGAAAAAGTCATATTAGAGTTCATTCCAAGTTTAAGAGCTAAATGCTGAAAACAAATGTGAACATCTCAAATATCCATTTGACCTACAACTCACCAAAGCGGCTAATAGAGCGATTGGATTTTTCTATAGGACGACCGCAGGGATCAGCTGTTGGGATCACACCACATTCAGACATGCAATGCCCACAGAGCTTCCACTGGGAGTTTTCCTGTTCCATGACAACAAAATCACTCCAACCTTAAAATACCAGACAGCTGCTGTGGGCAGTAGGCAAAAGGAATTATGCACTCGTGCATACGTGCACAAGCACACGCACTTTCACGGTTGCTGTAAAACTACTCTTTTTTCATAATTCGTCAGCAAGAAATATTTACCATTTTGCAAAGAGGAACGTATTTATGTATCAGTAGATATATTGTAACTTGTCATTCTCTTCCAAGGGAACTTTGCTCACTGAATTATGACAGCAGGGACAAACAAAGCATGATTAAACTATTTTGATGTGCTGCTGACGACATGGTCACACTGAACTGTCGTCCGCAGTGTAAGATGTCACTTGGAGCAAATGAGAAATATATACTTTATGTAATTTAGCTGAAATGAATGCTAAAAGGTTGTCAAATACTGAAGTTTTGGGATGGGCCTGCTACTGACCCAAAGTCCCAGTTTCTGACAACCCGGGGTATCCATAGCAACTGCACAAAATACATTTATTTTCTATATTAAAACTAGCATTCATTTTGAACACAGGGGCTGTGTACATTGAAAAAGCTATACAATGTAATGGCAATAGGTAAATGAAAAATTGGAAACAAAAGCTTGTTTTCACCACAAACTACTCAAAATTATATTGCAAGTGTCTGGTCACATAAATGTAACACCCATGTATTTTTGACTCAACAGCTATAAAAATACTGTAGAAAACACACTCTGATGGAATGTGTTTTTCTCTGCTTCCTCTTGGTGATGATGCACCCCAGACACAAAGTCAATTGCTGACTGGGCGCTGTTTTCCAAAGTTTTCCGATGTTTACAAAAGACAAAGGAAGTAGTGCAGATTTATTCCGATGTTTCGACGAGCCCAGTTGCTGTTGCATAGTATAGCCTTTACAACATAAATGGTCTTACCATCCGAACTCAATACAGTTCCGACAAATAGGGATTAGGTTGAAAAATACCAGCGTTGTCCCTTAACATATCCTGCTTAGATGATCCAACCAGATGGTGCTCTCTAGGATGGAACATATGATAGCGATGTGTCACTCAAGCTGATGAGATACTGTGAGCAAGAAAAAGGCAAAGTGACAATAACTAGGCAGAACAGAAAGTATTGAGCATAGATATTTCTGATGACACTGGGATATAAAATAAGAGCTTGATAAAACCAGATATCTCAGACTCAGGAAGTAGTGCTTGGCTGTGGCATCATGCGATTCTCATGGAAAAGTCAGATGCTGACCTTGAGTTTGATTCTTAGCTTAGCTTGCTTCCCTTAAATGATGGAACACTTTTGGAGCTGATGCGTACCTATGAGTCACTTTTAAGGTTGAAGTAAACGCCTGCAGCACATCCACAGTTTGCTGAGCAGTTGTGCCTAACTGTATTGCTGTATTTGCAAAGATGTATTAATACTGAACAATAATGTGAATGTTTGTATTTTTGTACTTTTATTGGTCATGGCATATGATAGGGTTTATCCTGGCTTTTCTACTGGGTTAGTAGACCAATAAGACAAGTAATAATGATGTCAGCTTCTGCATCAACAACAAAGACATGCACCTCATGTCTGTCATGTTGGCTAAAAACACTGCGCACTGTCCACAGCTTGTGGGTGAAACTGATTAATTACAGATGGATGTCCCTATCAGGCGATGGGGTGTCTGCTGCGATAACATTAATGTCACTTTTTTTTTTTTTTTATGGCTTCCTAACAAGTTTGTTAGGAGGTATTTAGGAGCACAACTTCTGGAATGAAAAAGAAATCTGATACCAATAACGAAAACACTTTGCAGGAAGACACAGGAAAAGCATTTGTGATCTGAAACTAAATTATGCTATATGACTTAGTGACAGCATCTTTTCACACACACATACACACACTTCCTCCCCTTTTGGCTTTACTTAGCTTTTTCAAGGAGTCGCCACAGTGAATCATCGTCCTCCATCTCTCCCTGTCCTCTGCATCTTCTTCTCTCAGACCAACTATCTGCATGTCCTCTCTCACCACATCTATTAATCTTCTCTTTGCCTCCTGCCTGGTAGCTCCATCCTGAACATCCTGCTACCAATATATCCACTGTCTCTCCTCTACGCATGTCCAAACCATCTCAATCTGGCCTCTCTAACTTTGTCTCAATAACGTCCGATCTGTGATGTCCCTCCTATGTGTTCGTTCCTAATTCTGTCCATCCTCGTCACTCCCAAAGAGAATCTCAACATCTTTAACTCTGCAACCTCCAGTTCTGCCTCCTGTCTTTTGGTCAGTGCCACGATCTTCAAACCAAACAGTATTGTTGGTCTCACTACCCTCTTGTAAACCTTTGCTTTCACTTTTGCTGCTACTCTTTTGTCATAGATCACTCCTGACACTTTCCTCCACCCGCTCCACCTTGCCTGCACTCGCTTCTTCACCCTGTAACCTCACTGTTCCACTTGCCTCTCTTTCATTCACACACATATATTCTGTCTTGTTACAACTGACTTTCATTCCTCTTCTTTCCAGCGCATACCTCCACCTCTCCAGGTTTTCTTCCACCTGCTCCCTGCTCTCACTACAGATCCCAATATCATCTGCAAACATCTTCGCATAGGAATATTCTTGCCTGACCTCACCTGTCAGTCTGTCCATCATCATAGCAAACAAGAAGGGGCTCAGGGCCGATCCTTGATGCAGTCCCACCTCCACCTTGACGCCATCTGTCACTCCTACAGCGCACCTCACCACTGTCATAATGCTCTCACACATATCCTGCACCAGTCTAACGTAATTTTCTGCCACTCCGGACTCCCTCATACAGAACAATCGTACCACACATACACACACAAGAACTCTCAGACAAGACAGAGATAATACGAGTTAAATGAACACTGGGGAAATATGTAGACACTCTTGCACATAAGTACCAGCCAAATCGGGTTGGAAAAAAGACACAGATTATCAGATGAATTTCTTCCAAGTAATGATGTGTAGCTGATATCTGTCAACACTGAAGTCTTTATTTAATTAAACATTAGCCGGGGGCACACAGCACATAGTCTTGATTAAAATCACAGGTCTGCCGAAAGAACAGGTGCAATTGTAAATTGTCTGAAATTTGCATGTTGAGTGCATTGCTGTCACAAGTTCAAATACATTTCTTTCACCATCTATGTTGACAGTCATGATGATACAGCATCTGAAACAATGAAGTGGATGTCATGCTTTGGCAAACACCCATCTACTGCACCTGTAGGCTGTAACCTGCACGTGTATTTCCACACCTGTTCATACCTTTCATATAAACTTGCGTAAAAACTCACATGAAGTTGTTACCGTCCAGTCTGCAGTTGCCTGAAGGTGTTGACCTGGAAGCCATACAGATGCGTTTTTACAAGGTTAAGTGGAAAGGTTCAAGTTGCTGTAGCACGAGCCAAAGCACAGTTTCTTTTTGTAAAAATAATCCTCGAGTGTTGTATATCAGCGAACATTTACTGAAGGAGAGGGGAGAGCCATAGTGAAAACATATATTCCGGCTCGCTCCTTGCACAAGCAGGAGCACTCAGAGAAACCGTCAGTCAAAAACGCATTCTCTTTCGTTTCACTGACTGATTTCCGGTGAGGCAAATAAACTCTTTTGACCCTTTTGACCCTTTATGCCCTATTAATCAGGTTTCACTGCTTTTCCAGTCACTCTCCTTCACAAGCTTCCGTGAGGAAGAAGAGAAGCTGTTCCATGAGTTCAGGAGATGGTATTGACACTTCTCAATCCCCCAAGTGGCAGGCATTACACCTTTTAAACACAAACTGTTATTGTAAGGCAGCTAATAAGCAGCAAATAACGTGATTTATCAAAATGCATAAGAAGATGGGAATAAACATGAAAAACACTTTTTTACTTGAAGTATAATCTTTGTATCTTCTTCTTGTCTGAATACACAAGCCATGCGAATGCCATGGATCTTTGTGGTTCGCACACTCAACAAAAGGATACCCCAAAAATGGCAACTCTATTTCAAACTATTTGCATCTCTGTTCATGCTTCAATAAACAATGCATGTCTGCGTCGGAAACAACGCTCATAGTTTGTGAGTTTGCATTTTTCACCATTAGTGGCAGTTCATGTGACCGTAAATTGACTGACATTAAATCTTACCACTGAGATCTATCATTCACCATAAACAGACAGCAGACTGGCTTCATTTAAAAGCCTGACCAGCTTTACAAGGCACAGACTCTTGCCCTTAAAGCTGGATCATAGCAATCTTGTGGCTTTGCACAACCTATTTTCTCTCTGATTAATGTCAGTGTGTATGCCATAACCAACTGTCTTTTAGGAAAAATAGCTGAAGTAGACGCCAGATTGTGGCTGGACTGAGATACAATTTATGATATCATTAATGTGGAAGGGCACCAGGGACAACTCACGGCATTCGTAGACATGTGCGCTGATCCTCTTAACTGTCTGCAAAGACATACTAAGAGCTATTTCACTTTGCTTGTATGTCTCTGTGTAGTTGAAAATTCACCTGTGTTTTTTTTTTTAGGTGGGAAAGTGTCACCAGAAATAAATAGCGAGATTCTCATGTACATTGACATGGACATTCTTCCAAGTTTAGATTGCAGCTTTGCATTGTTCTTCATTCACATCTACCACAAGAGAGTTTCCATTTGTCTCTGTTCAGCTCACTGTTACATAATCAGAACCACTGAAAGGTCCTTGAGTTACAAGTTTTGAATCCAATTAAAGTACACATTTATTGGGTAAACACTTTACAAAGCAGATGGTGTTTATACTCAGCTTCATACATTGACTTTTGATTAATGATTTAATTATCTTTTGCTCAATGTGTAACCATAATGGCATGTTGTCTGATGAAGAAAACAGAGACGATAAACTACTGATTGCCTTGGAATCATAGCGCAGCGGAAATAATCAGCCGGCAGCTCAGATAAACACTAAGATCACCAGAATCCTTCCACTGCCGCTCAGGCTCCTGTTGGCCATAACCTACGTCTACTCTCATTTTCCTACCAATCATAACATTCTGTCTATGTTTGAGTCATCTTCCCCTTTTTCTCTTTACCCATAATTAACCCATTTGAAGGACTTGTGCTGAGTTGCTGACCCTGGTGTGTTTGTTTTGTTCAGATTACAGGTATCAGTACAACCACTGCCCAGGCCCAGAATGGAATGTTATGTGCAGAGGCTGCTGCGAGTACGACGTGATCCGCTGCAAATGCCCCCTTCAGGGGACCCCGGTGGGCTATGCTGTGCCCTGCTGCCGCAATGCGATCAATGAGTGTGACCCCTGCATCATCCATCCAGGTAGAACATCTACAGATGTTCATCATTTAGCCGTCCTTCTCCGCCTTGCAGCATTGCAAACTTTATGACAGAGAATCTGAATGTGATTTAGAATCTGATCTGGCATTTTCTTCAAAATCTTCTTGAAGTGAATGAATTCTCCCACCTTGAACTTTGATTTGTGATTGAAATCGGTGTCTGTTTGTACATTTGTCTGTGTAGGAAGTAGAGTACAGGTAAGTATAAACGTGAGTATATGACCATATGGTGAAACCCGTGCACGCTACAGCTCACACACCTCGAAATGTGCTTTCTTCATGTTATTTTCCTACATGCCATCTGTCTATAGAAGAGCATTTATTTTCACAGCTTGAATAGAGTCACGTTTTTCTTTATGGGGGTAAAACAGCTGTTACCTGTATGCATCACGCATTTCCTGATAAAAACAACAAAAAAATTGCTCTGAGTCCTGATGTGTACAGTCATAAATACCTATGTGAACAACATCCTCAGCCCATTTGTTGTTAAAATACAGACCTACTCTGAGATGTTTGTCTTCAGCCCCCAATGGGCAGAGTACTCCCTTAAGTGAAAATCCATCCTCCCAGGAAGACATTTCAAGACTTCTTCACACATTTTTATTTCAGGAACCAGCAGTCTATGTTCTGTTGTTGCCAAAGATGAGTTTAGCACAGTTGATTTATATGGAACATAGCAGGGCTCTGGTGAAGTTGGGTGACGTGAATTGAAATGTTTTAGATTGCCAATTCTGACAAGCAACACTGTTGCTTCTTGTTGTGATGGCTGATTGTGTCCTTGCAGTTGCAGTCTTGCAGCCTGACTTCTGCATCACTGTCAATTTGTTTCCGCTCTCTTTCTTTCAGGCTGCAGTGTGTTTGAGAACTGTAAGCGCTGTAACAATGGGACATGGGGCCCCAGGGATGACTTCTTTGTTAGTGGCAGGTACTGCGCCGAGTGTCGGCCTGGCTGGTCTGGTGGAGATTGCATGAGTAAGTGTCTTCCTTCTCCAGGCAGCAGATCCCACATAACTTCAATGTACAACATAATGTTTGTTTCCGCTGGCTGTTAAAAACATTCACCTAACATATTTTCTGTAGAGTGGCGTTCTTCTCCTTCTCCATGGTTGTATGCCCTCCAGCTCTGGTAGACTAATTTTTGCCTGTTGACATAAAACGGTGCCAGACCAGGAATTTAGCGGAAGCCGCCAGTTTAAAAATCCTGTAAACTGTGAAATTTGTCTGGTGCTGATAGGCTTAATCAGCCTGTGAAAAGGATTGGCGAGGGCTTAAATGTGATGGACGCTCATTTATATATTTAAGTACTACACTGATCGCAGGTTTAAGTTGAATGAATACCATTGTATGTATGATTATATTAGTTTCTGATTTATCTTCATTTGGGATGACTGTGCCAGCTGGGACAGCCGCCATATGACCTGGAGACTTTCCATAAGAGCTGAATACCTTTGTTGCTGTTTTTTATGCTTCTTCGTGTAGTTGGGCACAACACAGGGTTTTTTTGTTTTTTTCTGGGTTTTTTTTGCAGGTTCTTTGGAAAATTCTAAGATAAATTCTTTTGGTTTGAATGTTAAACAAAGTGTCCTAATACAAGCCATCAAAATAATAATTAAACTTTGATTAATTGCATCTGAAAATGAAAAAGCATACCAGTCTCAAACCATTTTTCCAACTGCACTTCTTTCCCAGAGTGTGGGGGAGTGATCCACAGGCAGCAGGGCCACTTGGTGCTGGAGAGTTACCCCAACAATGCTCGGTGTGAGTGGACTATACAGGTGGACCGTCCCTTCAACATAGAGCTCAGGTGAGCCCATGAACACTCTTCCCAGGTAAAATCAGGTAGGTTTCATCCGGAAAGTTCATGCTATTATTGAATATAGTTTATTTTGCATTACAAAACTGCTTTATAGATAAAAACCTTAGGTAAGATTGCATGTTTATGAGGCTTTGCCTTTGAACAATAGTGTGTGGGGCTAAATGCCCACTTCACTGTACTTATGATGGTAAATGTAACATAATCAAACTGGTATAATGTTGACCATGTTTGCAGCCACAAGGTGTTAACATGTTGACACTGCCCCAGTTATTCCGAGACTTCTGATGCACACACTTCATTGTCAACAGTTTCCATCAGAACTATTGTCAACAGAAGATTCCCAACAAAATATGGAGATGTCTGTTAGGTTGCATAGCCAACAAATCGACCACATACTTCTGCCCGTTGACCAGCCGTCCTCTATTACTTAGCCTATTTCCAATCTTCTGAAACCCAACATTGTTTGAGGTAACAAGTAAAAAAGTAATTGGTGAAAGATATATGATCACAGATTACAGATAAATACTTGCCTGATGCAATTGAAAGAATTTTGCAAACATTTGTGTCGGTAGATTGACACAGATTCATTGGCCATTAAATCATTTTTGGGATCCATCTGTAATAGCTATTAATGGCTGGTCTGCTTCAGAAGTTTCCACAGGTCACACACTCCTGGAAGATTGTCATGATGAGGGCAGATGTGCAGCTGTTTTGAAGTTTGGAAACCACAACATCCTCTTTTTCAAGCACATCTTTTATTACTTTACAGTCATATGATCAATTTCTATTTCTCCATTACCTCTTTTTAGGTAAGCATTTGTGCAGCTGAATAAAACAAAGATAAGATAAATACAAATAAAAGCTGTGGACTAAAGCAAACAGCTGTGAGCTGTCAGATGAATTGACTTTTGGAATGACTCTAATCTGCAATGATTAACATATCAATATAATGTTTAGAGGTCTTGCGTCCTCTGTGGCATAAATCCAACAAAACCTTACATGGGAGAGAGCTGCTGTGCTTAGCAATGGACTAATGGAAAATTATAGTTTCTCTGTCTGATTGACAGGGGAATTACTGGCAGGCTTTGCTGTCGCGCTTTGTTTTAACTATTATGGCTCACGGTGCACTCACAGGCAACATATTTTCTGAATTACAACTGGCATTAATTGTTTGCCTGGGAACCGCTGCAGGCAAACATTTACCATTTGTCACATTAGTCTAAGCTTCTGTAACCCGAAGGTTTTTGATAGAGTGTATAATTAGAGGATTTGAGAACAAGCCATCTTCTTGTATGAAGTTCATCAGTATTTCATGTTGCTTTCAATGTAAAACCAATGAGATTACGTTTAAAATCGCAATGAAAGAGATTATAGGCTCCTTTGTGGTTCTTTCTAACCCAGATGGCAGTCCTCTCGGTGTCACACACACACTAAACCGAATAACTCATTTATTTGCAGTTTGTAAAATCACATACTCACTTTAACATCATATTCAAAAAGCCCCTAAAGCCACTCCTTCCTACCCAGATCATATTAGAGCTCATTAAGAGTGCTTTCCAACTATTGCACTTCAGACATTTAACAGCTGATTATCTGAAATAACATTCGACATTGTTAGACTAATTTATACCGAGATGGGTAATGCTGTTTGTCAACAGTTATTATTTCATATTACATAAAAGTTACAAGCACAGGATGACTGTTACTATAAATGATCTATTAAATACAGCCACAGGGTGAAAAATTGATAAAGTGCCTCTTAAAGCCTGCCAAAGCCACAAACTGAATGAGAAAAATCTGTTTGTTTTTGGTGTCGCTATGTGTTTTATTGTTGCTGTCAAGCCCGATAATTATCGTGCTTTACTTCAAATACTAAATCTTAACTTATATTTTCTTGGCACAAAGTTGGTATACAGTCACTAATTATGTTTTTTTTTTACTTGCCTGTACCTGTCTAAGGCATGAGATCCAGGTCATATTTACTGCTGCGCAATTTAACTCTCTCTATTTTTGTTACATGCACACAATTAAAAAGTGCAATGCAACGTAAATCTAAATCTTTAATGAATTTTTCTACGCCATTATCAATGGTAAGCCATGCAAAAGTGGGCCAAATCACGTTCAGCAGCTGTTTAACATGTTTTAACGCTAGCTGACGATTTTAAAGCTTCAGTTGGATGCCAGCTGGTGTGGCAGGTGCTCCACAACCACAAATAACACAGATAGTGCAGAAATACAAAAGGAGGATTTTCAAAAGTTGTTGGAAAAATGCACACAACAACAACATAAAGAAAAACAAATAAATAAGATTATGTATCATATACTTACTGCGTCATGTGTTTTATTTCTTACTGACAGGTTCATGATGCTTAGTCTGGAGTTTCACCAGTCTTGTCACTATGACTATGTGGAGGTCAGAGATGGTGACAGCATCAACTCACGCGTTATTGGACGATTCTGTGGGAACAGCAGACCTGCTCCAGTTCTGAGCTCCGGCTCCAGTCTGCATGTACTCTTTGTGTCTGACGGTTACAAGAATTTCGACGGAATATTTGCCACTTTCCAGGAGATCTCAGGCAGGTCAAATACCAGCGACATTATCACCAACAAAAAATTAGAATAGTAATGGTAATCTTTATTCCCAAATCAACCCCTACTACACTGATAACACAATATTTGTGCTTTATAAGCAGTAATTTGTCATTTGTAAAGTCACTCTCAATGCACAAAGAGCCTCTCAACAGAGAATAAGGGTTCCAAGGGGCCCGTATAATAAAAAGCCTTTAACAGTGCATAACTGACACCTACAAATGTCCAAAATGTCTCCACTTTCCAGAAATGTCCTCACTCTTAAGTAAACACACACACACACTGCAACGAGTGTTTAAGCCAAATCCAGTATAAGTAAACACAGGCGTCTGTGCACAAATGCCCGAACACATTCAGAAATGGAATGTTGACATTTAAATAGTGCCAAATTTAAATATGAATTCTTTGATGTAGCCCAGAATGGAAGCCATTTGGTTTGGCACACTGACTGTATCCTTAAAATGCTAATGAATACTACATTTTTTCCTGTACCATAATGTGACACACTTTTTATGTCTATTACAGCTTGCAGCTCCTCCCCCTGCCTGCATGACGGGACTTGTATCCTGGACACCTCTTACACTTACCACTGTGCCTGTTTGGCTGGCTACACAGGCAAAAGATGTGAAACTGGTGAGTTTATAACATCACCCCTGAACCACGATCAAGCATCAAATAAGCAAATGTTTTTTTGGGGGGAGGAAATATAAAAAAGCCTATGAAAAGAATGAAAACACCTGCCGGAAAGAATAAACAACAATGTAAGTCATAGTTTTAGACGTAACTTTTCCATTTCTGAAGGCATCTAAAAGACATGTCTTAATGTACTGACACGTGAATTTGCATAGCTAACAAGTGAACTTATGTTTACACAGTTTAACTTCAACAAACCTCAGCATTTTTGGTTGTTGTTGCGACGCAAAGGCGGACAGTGATTCACAGTCACAAGGGCGATGTTTGTGGTTTGGACTGGGTTCACACCGGCTGACTTCCCCATCCATGCAGTCCCATCATTGGTTTTGGTACATCAGTGTTTCTAGAACAGATAAAATGTGTTTCCGCAGAAGCACTGGCAATGCAAATGTACTGTAAGAGTGATTATATCAATCAGGTAGCATTGTAAGAACTCGTGCATAAACTCATACTTTCGAGCCACGATAAGTAAATTGAAGGAACTCAACAAAGAAATTAAAGAAGGTAATGCTTCAACAACGTTTAGTGAAAGCAAGAATGATGATGCAAGATAGCCCATCTGAAGATACCACTATATATCACCTTAAGACTGTATGGTTGTTTTGCACCAGCACACATTCGCAGCGCTCCACTGTACCATGTTGGGTGCAGCTCAGTCATTTTGTGGTCGGCCTGCAGGGTCTTTTATTTATGGTTGTCTTTATTCTCACGTATGTTATTATATTCGGTACAGCTCCCTTAACATCCTGCAAATACAGACTTCCTGAACCCAGTTTCTTTTTTTTCTCGTGGTGTCAAAACTAATGGTGAAACAATTCTACTTCTGTAATGCAAACCAGCCATTCCATTGGATGGGACACCAGTGAAAAAACAGGCAGGAGTTTCATTCCACAGAGTGTGTGTTCATCTCTAATTCCCAAGAGGGGTCCTCGGCTGTTAATTCTAATGGAAAAGAGCTGGAATGACACTAATGTTTGATGAAATGAAGAAATACAGCCTAGATATCTGAGCCAGAGTCAGCTGGAGAATGTAAGTATGAAACTGACGTCAGCTGTGTATTACGTCTCCTATAATCAACCTGGCATCTGTTATAAGTCTAAGGTAAAACTCATTTTATATGGGAGTCTTCACACGTTATCGTATTAAATCAAGATTCTAATATTATTAACTTTCTCTTAGCACACTTTATTCAACTCTTGTGTCTAATCTGATTTCATGTTCACTTATTTTCCAAGGCATCCACATAATTATATAATAATAACTTACTTTATAATTTACTGTATAGTATGTGAGCATTCCACTCAAGTAACTCACAACTCATTTATTTATGTCTGTAAACGGAATCTGACAATAGACCATTTAGGCAAAACCACAACAGCCACAGCACTGCATGCTTTGGAATGCTTCAACAATATATTTGCATGTTCGCAGTTTGTTTTCCCACTTTTGGTTGGCCAACAGCATTCTTCATACACTGGGAGACTTGTAGAAAATGCTGTAAGGCAAAAACGCCTTGATTATAGGGAGGGGAACCTTGGTTGTGAGCTATAAAAGCACAGAAGTTCATTTCATGGAAGTGACATAACTCTAAAGTCAACACAACCACCATCACCATTAGTATGATAACCTCAGTGTATGACATTTGTTTTTGTTTAGTTCTTTTTGTTTTTTTTGCAAGTGAAACTTTCTTGTACAACAGAATTTTGGTGCACAATTGCAGGTTTTCATTAAGATATATGTTATATGCACATCGGTCAATGCATAATATGCAATAATTTCCCCATTATGGGTACCTTTATTATGCTGTAGCTTGTCAGAGAGAACCACAGCATTCCACCTTCCCATTATCAGTTTCTACTACAATACAATACTAAAATCCACTTTTGAAACATTGGAAAGTGAAACAGTTTTACTGCAGCTCTTTTATTGTTGTAAAGTGTATTTATTCGTCATTTACAAGTCATGTGTCAGAGTCGGTGTGAACTGTTCACACTTTACAACTATGGGTGAAATGATTCATTAATGAGCCAACCAAAGGTTGCAGCCTGTGCTTTTAAAGCTGGTCTTTTTAAAAAAAAAAAAAAAAAAATGAGTCTGGAAGCTGTAATTTTCGGTTTGCGGGCAAACTGCCTGGCTTGCTAACACTCAAAGGCAATTAACTGATTAAAGGACTGTTTGTGTGTTCTTTAACTGCAGGGAGATGCTTGGGGAGATTTTCTAATTTCTCTTTGCGTTTCAATTTTGACAGTCCAGTATTCAGTAGTGATACAGGAAAATAAGACAACATGTGGTCATGAATAAAATGTTTCTGTTTCCACTCAGTGATGGGATGCCACAGGCCTCCTGTGCCCACCCATGGTTCCACAGTAGGTTTGTTCCATCACTCAGGGGCACGCATCACTTTCCGTTGTGATTCTGGCTTTGAGCTGCAGGGGTTTCGCTCTGCCATCTGCCTGAGTGATGGTACATGGAGTGTGCCTGCCCCAGAGTGTGGTAAGATAATGATGTGTACTGTTTATCTGCCAAGCACTTAGAATTTAGGATGTTGGAAAGTCATGTGCGTGTCATTTTGATGCCGAATATGCTGCTCCAGAGATTTTCAATTCTCAATTCTCTCCCACCTCCCCCAGTGGCAGTGGAAAGTGTTTGTGTTTTACCACCCAAGCCCACACATGGGAACCATTTCTTAGTTTATGGACCCAATGATGTCCTCATTGCCCTGCAGTACCTGTGCCACCAGCCCTATGAGCTCAGTGGAAACTCCCAGAGAA
Source organism: Mola mola (assembly GCA_001698575.1). NCBI lineage: Eukaryota > Metazoa > Chordata > Actinopteri > Tetraodontiformes > Molidae > Mola > Mola mola. The sequence goes on along the minus strand of KV751367.1, from coordinate 2,468,107 downwards.
CCTGCCTTCCTAACAACACCTGGAGTGGGACTCCTCCTGTTTGCACCCAAGGTCTGACACAGCTTTCCAAATAATGGAGATTAGAGACAAAATGGATGAGTCAGTGCAAATATTGCAATCCTTCACATAACGCTCATTGTGCTTTATTGTTTTAAGGATAACATGTCAGAAAATGAGTCAGCATGAGGAGCTAACTTTAAACAAAAAGATTTGCAATCAGCTGCTCGCCGACAGTTGAGTAATGGTCTTTCTTTGTGTTTTGTATTCACAGTGAATAATACACTCACTGAAGCAGAGCATGACAGAGACAAGGCAAAAGAGCCAGATATAGACACATACAGCCATAAGGATATCAGCAAAACTAAAGAGAAAGAGTACACAGCTGTCGAAAAAGAAAGTGTTGGTGAGAAAGATGTAGACTCTGGGCTCGAGAATACGACCGCAGTCGACAGAGAAGATAAATACACTGGTATCATTCCAGAGAAAATTGCGTCTGAGGGCAGAAATGAAGGTGAGCCACAGGAAAGTAATACTGGGTCAGAGAAAGCCACTGGAGACAGCAAAGACAAAGTGGGTATTAAAGGCCCTGACAACAACCTAAATACAGTAGCAAATAAAGAACCTGAGGCAGGAAAGTCACCTGAGAACAAACAAGACGCAAACTTTGATCTAGGAAAGACAGATATCACAGAAATATCTGTAAGAAAAGACAAAGGGCAGGAAGAAAAGGAAAGGAAAGAGGAGCAGGTGAATGGAAAAAGAGATCCAGATAAAGTCAGCCCCAATGATACCAAGCTGAGGATGGTAACTGGCGAGGGTGAAAACGCAGTGGAGACATTTGAAGTGCAAACGACAAAGAACAACTCAAAGGCAGATAATAATAGCATGGGTTCCCCAGAGAGAAACAAAACCGTTCCCACCAGAGTCAACATTACGCAGCACACTGCACAGTGTACTGCACACTGCACGCAGTACCAAGCAGGAGGCGAGAAAACTGGGGACCCAAAGGAAAAGCTAATAATTAAAGAAGACATACCGGAGGGGGATTCTACTGAGAAAACAAAGGAAGAGTTGGAAAAGGAGAGGGGGGACAAAGAGAAAGAAAAGGAGAAGGAAGCCAACCTAAGCTTTATGGGTAAGGGACTCAGAAACAAAATAAATGAATACTAGCTTCTTCATGTTAGTCTTCATCGATTGTCTGTTCCCCGCATACAGACAGAAGCTGCCCACCTCTCCCTCGCATCTACCACGGCTACCACCAGGCGGTGCCCGGGGCGGAGCCCGACACAGTGGAGTTTTTCTGCAACCACTCCTACGCTCTCAGTGGTGACGCTCGGCGTACCTGCCAGCCAGACGGCACCTGGAGTGGCAAACAGCCTCTCTGCATCAGAGGTACCACAATCTTGTTTAAATGCTGAGGATGTTCTCGGTTCATTATTTGTGGTGATTACAGTATAGAGACAGTTAACAGTTTTGTTTAATAGGCAAAGACATATAGCAATTTTTAGGACCACCTTTCGTTAACGCAGGTTTAGGGTTAGGGTATCTTAAAGGTTTTTAAAGGCAAATGTTGGCATTGGGCATCATGGGAGTCTCACTTAATATAATATGTCGAAACCCTAAAAGCTAAAAACTAATGTTAAATCATAGTTGATAAAATATTTTCGTAGTACGTTAATCCATCTGACTGGAGCTGTAAATGTTAGTTGGTTCTTCATGGAGTTTGGTTTGGAGGCTCTTTAAATCATTCTGTGGTCAAAATGTCCATTGGCATGGGTTAAAGAGCTAGCAAATAAGAAAAGGCAAGGCAACAGCCCTTCGGCTCACATGCAGCTCAACATAAAGATTGAATTAGGACTCTGCATTGAATGCCACAAAACTCGCATCATTCTGTTACACCACAATACAGAGAAGGCAACTACTGTATACGGCCAATATCTTCTGAACTCGTCAACTCACACCAAAACAGTCTTGAATGATAAATAGCACTAGACAAAATGTGTTTGTTTGATTTTGGGAAAATGGAGATGTTTGTATGGCAAAAGCTCGTTACACTCCTATACCTGTCGATATCAAGGAAGCTAGCTTGCTAAGTATGTTTCAAAGAAAGCTAAAAAGATCTTTTTACTTTAGTATTTAATTAGCTAAAACCCTCCAGATAAAGGCCTGAAACTTGCTCTCGCCTTTTACTTCTGCACTGCCGCATTTCTTTTAGTATGCTTTTTTATAATCTTTTTTAACCTTTCATTTATTAGCTGCTGTTTTATTGTTCTTAAGGTTTCAATCCTTGTTTTCATGTCAGTTTTTGAATCATTTGCAGGTTTTTTCTCTTTGTTGAAAGGCATTTTAACCTGCGTGTCTTGTATGAGAGGTGCTACACAATCAAAGGTTCTTCTAATTATTATTACTGGGAGTTTGGTATGTTATATATGTTATGTATGTTCACATAGGCCCATGTTTATTTGTTTTACAGCATGTCGGGAGCCTAAAGTGTCAGAGCTGGTTAGACAAAGGGTTCTGCCACCTCAGGTACCATTCAGGTATGTTTCTAGTGTGTTACTATATGTTAAAGAAAGCATGACGCCTGACATCCATAAGCACTGTGTCTTATGTTTAGAGACTGAAGTTTTCAAGATTTTGTAATATTATGTTTTCCCCCGTGGGATTACTGGGAAGGCACAGAGAGGTTCCCAAATGCAAATGATTTTTTCTGAATGAGTAGAGCTGGGTGATATGGACAACTTCTTATATCAAGAAATGGATCATTTGATTTAATCACGATAATGATATTGTATGTTTTCTGTAATTTTAATGAAATAATGTCAATACAAAATACCACATACCTTATTACAATTGAAAATTTTCATAGTCCTGTGGATTTAAGTATCTAAATCCCAAACCACAGTTTTCAGCTGGAAAAACAATGTATTTCGGCGGTTAGTAGTGTTGTTGATTGATTTAGATCCAAATCTTGATATTTTTATGCAAGCAATTGAAATTGTACATATTGTGTTATGCAATTAGGTCCAGAAGTATTTGGACAATGACACAGTTATCATTTTGTCTCTATACACCACCAAAATGGATTTGAAATGAAACAATCAAGATGTGATCAAAGTGTAGACTTTCAGCTTTAATTTAAGAGGTTTCACAAAAACATAGAATTGACTGTTTAGGAACTACAGCCATTTTATGCCTCCATTTTCAGGGGTTCAAAAATATTTGAAAGAAACAACATAATTGTAAATATAACCATAGTTTTTAATACTTGAATGAAAATCCTTTGAAGTCAATGACTGTCTGAAGTCGCAGCTCAGGGACATCACCAAATCCTGGATTTCCTCCCTGGAGATGCTTTGCCAGGCCTTTTGCTACATTCACTTTCAATTGCTGCTTGTTTGTAAATTTTTCTGCCTTAAGTTTCGTCTTCAGTAACTGAAAACCTGCTCTCATGGGTTAAGATGAGGTGACTGACTTGGCCACTGAAGAATATTCCGTTTCTTTTCCTTCAAAAAGTCAGTTGTTTAGTATATTTAGGGTTATTATCTATCCGCACTCTGATTTGCCGTCTTATTAGTTTTGCAGCATTTGGCTGAGCGTGAGCAGAGAGTATAGCCCTATACACCTCAGAATTCATCTTGCTACTTCTGTCAGCAGTCACATCATCAATGAACACCAGTGAGTCCATTCCATCTGCAGTCATACAGCCCATGCCATAACACTGTCACTGCCATGTTTGACACCTAATGTGGGAAGATTTGAATCATGAGCTGTTCCTTTCCTTCTCCAGACTTTTCTCGTCCCATAATTCTGATACAAGTTTCTTTTGGGTTCATCTGGCCAAAGAATCTGATTCCAGAACTTGGGAGGCTTTGTTAGGTGTTTTCTGGCAAAGTCTAATCTGGCCGTCCTGTTCTTGAATGTTACCAGTGGTTTGCACTTTGTTGTAAACCATCTGTATTAACGTTCATGAAGGAACCTCATTATTGTAGACATTGACAATGATACACCCACTTTCCCAGGGTATTCTTGACTTGTCTCTATGTTGCGAAGGGGTTTTTCTTCACCAAGGAGAGGATTCTGCCATCATCCACTTTAGTTGTCTTCCGTGGTCTTCTAGGCTTTTTGGTGTTTTTGGGCTCACCAGTGCATTCTTTCTTTTTAAGAGCTGATCAAATAGTTGATACGGCCACTCTTAATGTGTTTACTATCTCTCTGATAGAATTATTTTTGCCAAATGCCAATTCAACACCTAAAATCAACTCCAGACCTTTAATCTGCTTCATCTGTCTTGAAGAAATGAGGAAATGGACCACACCAATCAAACTGCTTGTCAGTCAAGTGTCCAAATACTTATGATCTCCTAAAAATGGAGGGACTCTGTATATAATGTCTGCAAATCCTAAACATTAAATGCCATATTTTTGTGAAACCCCTTAGCTGTAAGTCTGCACCTCAATTACGACCTTGACTGTTTCATTTCAAACCCATTGTGGTGGCGTATACAAGCAGCGTAATAAAAACTGTGTCACCGTCCAAATACTTCTTGACCTAACTGTATATTTTTTTTCAAGAAAATGTTGTGGCCTGATGTTGGCCTGGCAGCATGCCAGACCTGCACAGTGGTAGGGGACACCCTGACTGCAGATGTACTAAAAAACAGCCACTTAACCCAGGGGGTACATCTGCTAACCACTGATCTCGTCTTCTCATCACAGAAAGACACCTGTGCACAAGCTGTACTTGTCCGGGCTCGGCCAACATCTCCGGTCTGAGGGCCCCAGTAGAAGCCCTCCAGTTCTTTCCTCTTTGCCTCCGGGCTTCCACCACCTTTACACACATATAGAGTATGAGTGTGCCTCTCCATTTTACCAGCACTCTGGCAGCTCTCGCCGCACTTGTTTGAAGACCGGCAAATGGAGCGGGCGTCATGTGTCTTGTTCACCAGGTGAGGGCAGCAGAGGAACACCATGTGTGAGACCACTGGAAAGGACAACGGCACTAATATACATTTTAATACAGACGAAATAAAACAGAGCCAAAATGTAAAGCAGAGTCTCTCTGTGATTACATTTCCAGGAATCTGTCTGATGTAGCAATTCTAAAGTAATATCATTAAAAAATGACACTGAGGAACATTTCCTACCAGTGAAATTGATGATGAAAAGCCAGTAGCTGACATTTACAGCTGAGCTGTGATATAGAGGCAATTAGAATTTAAAAGATGAGCATCCATGATTAAACAAGGTCGTAACCAGATGCACAATCTGCATACTTCATCATCAGCAACATTTATCAGCAGCAACACTCGCTGATGTAAAAGCAGCTAGTTTTGCAAATGTCAACAGTTAAGACAAATGCGCCGTGACAGAAGTTTGCACATTTTTCGCATATAATGAAAAAATACTAACATGTCCAGCAATTTTCTAATTTGTATGAAAGCAATTAGTGCATGGTATGTTTTCTTAATTTACTAAATTTTACATGATAATCATGCATACAGTGCAGGACATCTTTGTTGGGGAGTTTAGTTGGAGGTTTAAGCAACCCTAAAAATAGCAAGATCTGTGTCCATTTGACAATTTTATAGTGTGGTAATCCTTGTTTAGCACATACTGATAAGATGGGACCCCTTGGTTGCAGTACCATCCCGTTAAAGGTGACTATTCTGGGGAAATTCAGTTGAAAGTCCCATTCCCGGGCAGTCCAATACAGACATTTACTGTAGCTGAGTCGCTCTTGACACTTAGCACTGATATTTGATGCAATATTTGATGCAATAAACTATTAATCAACATTGGAATAGTCTTTCCAAAATAAGATTCAGTGCTCTTCTTTCACGCGTTAGGGGCTCTTGCGGTTCGCAAAGCAGCAAGTTTAAGAGTAAGCTGAAAATAAAAGGAAATTAAAAATTAGCATGAAGCGTCAAAATATTCTCAGTGTCTCTTCACTTCCTCCTATTCATTGTGGTTCTTCCTCTGTCCTCTTCTCCTGTCTCTTCCTCTTTGGCAGTGTGTGGGAAGCATCCAACCTTTGACCCAGAGAGGCTGGCAGATTCCCGTTGGCCTTGGCTGGCAGCCATTTACCGCCGCTCCAACAATGGAGCTGCAATGAAAGTAACCAAGGCGGGCAGCCAGGCAGGGTCTCTGAAGAGGGATGGTAAAGCAGAAATGGGCAAATATGATCAGGCCTCTGACTGGCAGCTGGTGTGCAGCGGGGCCCTGGTGAACCAAAGGAGCGTGGTTGTTGCGGCCCACTGCGTGACTGAACTGGGAAAGGTGTACCCCTTGGATGCAGCCAAGATCAGGGTGGTGGTGGGGAAGCACTACCGTGATGACCACAGAGAAAGTAAAGCTCTTCAACACCTGAGGGTAAGCTCTTGAAGATATTGCTTTCTCATGTTCCTTTGTATCAAAACTTACACAGTAAGCCTGTGTTTTTCTCCTTTAGGTGGCCTCGATTGCTGTTCATAATAACTTCGACCCTCATATTCTCGACTCTGACATTGCTGTGATCAAGTTACTGGACAAGGTGAGAATCGGGGAGAAGGTTCTGCCCCTCTGCCTCCCAGACAACCAGAAGGAAGAGGTGACCCCCGGACCAGGGCTTGTGACTGGCTGGTCCCCTTTGCCTGATTCAAGTTTAGGTCCTGACGAGAAGGCGAGGGTCGGGCTCGTTCACCTCGCTCACGTCGTCCCGTGTGAGCAGCAGTATGCTCGCAATGGTGTGCCAATCAGCGTCACGGACAATATGCTCTGTGCCAGCCAGAGGCCTAACTATGGACCCTCTAACATATGTCCCTCTGACACTGGGGGGATCCTTGTTCTCCCTGCCCTCTCCGACAACCAAGTCGGCAACAACCAGAAGCCCCCTCTCAGCTTCACACAGGCACGGGGGGAGGGTCGGGGCCTGTGGACGCTCCTGGGACTGGTGAGTTTTGGCTATGATCAAGGGGAGTGTGATCCGGAGCTCTACACCGTATACACACACGTAGCCAACTTCAGAGACTGGGTTCAGAGCAATATGAAATAAAAATCTGGCTGTCCCCCATGTGCTTCTAAATATTTAAATGCCTTTGTATGTTACAGTTCCGTCCCTCACCCCGCTGCCTTGATCTTATGCACAAGGACATTTTTTTACTGACAGAAACACAGTGGTCAAACTGAAGAGGGTACTAAGCCATTAGACGTGTCGCACGTCAGCCTTACATCAGGTGACTTCAGCGGTCAGGTTACACACTTGAAAATGACCAGAAAAACCATTTCAAACCTCTGGCTGATGGTGATCTGTACTGTACTCATTAGTATGTATATATGTTTTAATGTACTGAATTATTCTGTCAATTCATTTGATGAAAGAGTTGTACATACTTTATTAAAAGATCATGAGAAATCCCTTTTTTTTTAAATTAAAATTAAAATGTGGGTGTAGTAAAGCCTGAGTGTGGGTGTTTTGTCATTATAGCATGAAACAACAGTGCCTATGCATGTGAAAACATATTCTACTGAATTAGACCACTACATTGAAATGATATGAGAGGATATATATATTTTTGCTACATGAAGCATACAGTGGGGCCTGTGCTGCGAAGCAAATGAATCCAGGTCAGAGCAGCAACATATTCACAACCCTAAACGGAGCACGTTCTTCACAGATCAATTCCCTCTTATGTGCTCAAATTAAATCAATTACTCCATTCCAACCTTCCTCCATTATTCAGACCTGAGTTTACATGGACACAAGGAGTGCAGCTTTCATCGACTTAGAAAAAGGGGGCAATGAGGAATTCATTATTACGCGACGACCAGGAGCAGCTGGTCGGTATGTGGTTTTCTTGCTCTTAATTTGGTGATTCTAAACAAAAAAGCTGCAAGCAAGAAGATCAAGGGTAAAAGGTTTCAATACAACAAACCATAACAATAATTATGTCCAGAAACTGTGGCACAGACCAATTAGATAAGTAAAAAAAATGGTTACTTTTACCTGGAGGCAGTGCAGCGTCAAGTCATTTCAGTCTTGAGGAGAATGGAATGTTTTACAACTAAATCTGCCACTGTGGTTATCAGAGCTTTGGCTGGTAGACGTGGAAAATGATATTCACACTTATATGTACAATATGTTAGTGTACAATCATCTGAAACCAAGAATCGCCCTTCTCTTGTTACCTTATAACACAATAATGCTCTTTAAAAATGTAGAATATTATTCTTTTTAAATCAGACCGACAATTTTTGTAAAGGAAGTCAGTCAATGGCTTGGACTTCCTAACAATACAACAGCATGTGTTTGTTTTTGGCCCAAATGAGTTTCAATGTTGGCCTTCCATGGGGAAATAAAAATCTGGGCAGTCCTGGGCCTTCTTTATAGTCAGACATTTGCTATAGAGGGTCTTTTGCATGACCTGCCATTTTAGAGGAAGGTGAGATGAAAGGGGGTCAGGTCAGTAAGTTCAAATTTTCAGCCATATTGCTGAATACTTGTCTGTTTTGGACAGGGAAGGCCACTAAATCCTGCTTATTTTTTAAAAGTAGTGTTGAAAAAGGAACCAAATTATCCATCGCGGCCATATCATCCTTTTTATGTCGATGTTATACATTTATTTTCCTATATTACTTTTAGATTTTAAGATCTATTTCAAAAAGTAGCTTGCAATATAGTTCTCTTTCACTGTCCTCTTATAGTTGTTTATTAAAAAAAAACAACCCAGCCATATACAGCTTAATACACTTTTTGTCAATAACTTACAGACCACAGTTATAGGGCAGGGCTGATTCTGTGCCTATTTGGCTCTTCGCGTCAACCTAATCTATCAACCAAACACTTTCCTTCATCCTGAAAAACAGCCGAGTAGAGTCCCATGTTTCCCAGAGGAAAGTGCTGTCCACTTGGGCAGGAGACTGTCTGTTCACAGGCCCTGGTTAGCTCACAGGGCATCATCCATAGAAACACTGGCAACACTTAACCGAATCCCGACCGTCCTGGGAACAGAGATGTCAGCCTGAGCACAGTACCGAGATAATGATGAGAAAGTGCTGAAAATCATGAGAATTCCCTGCTGGAGAGTCAGAGGGACAAAATACTTGAAAGAAGAGTTACACAAAATGTTTAAGTTGCATTCCGCTCTCCCAGTCGGGCCGACAGGTCTTCTGTGCTTTGTTCTCAATGTGAAGAAGAGAACCCATTGAACTACATCAATTTGGATCCACAACCAGATCGGTTGTTAGTATTCTGGTCCAACACTATAAGACATGACTCCTCACAATATTTACATTTAACGATAGATTTTTAAAGTTAGTCACAAATCTTTGAGGCGGATTTAGACTTTGTATTCTTATTCTTATAACGTTGATCAAACGGGGGTAAATACTGCATTTATATGGACCAAATATTGGATGTAGATTGATATACGCGGGTTGCACTGAGGAACAATTACAGCAGCAGCAATTTACATCTTGGAGAGACTCAGAACAAATTACACTGCTCACATCTTTGAAATTGAGCAGTTCGTTGCAATGGGGGAGTTCATATTATGAAATGTGTTTTTAATGGAGGCCTATGACATGGAGGAATACAATAGTAACTTATACATCAAGTTTGGTTACATGGGGAAAAATGTGTTTAAAGTATCAAGTCATTGTTATTTTTGACTTTTGGTGGGGTTTGTGGACAATAAGAACATTATAGAATATCGCTGGCTTTATTCCTTAAACAGGACTGTGTTTACTGCCATATGAAATAATCATTACCCCTGTTTTTTTACCATCCCTATTCTAGCCCCTCACTCTTGTTAATTCATACATTATGAACAAAGCGGTGCATTATTCAAGCATTACCTTCCTATTTGCCTATATATGCCTAAATGGAAGATAAACATTTATATACGTCTTCACAGCACTCAGTTTATACACAACACGCACATTTCAACACACAAAACAAATGTGCTGTACTGATGCAAAGCCTCGCCTGTCTTTTCATCTATATGCAGGCCTGTGCCTGAATTGCACAGCCAGAAGTGGCAATATGATTTATTACGGCTGTGATTGTGTGACTCCAGCAGCAGCAGCAGCCGCAGCAGCTGCAGAGAGCCTTCTGGCTAGGGTTGCTAAACTGAGCATCATTTGCAGGTAGTGCAATAGTAACACAAAAGCAGTCTTTAGGGAAAATAATAACTACCGCCAGCAAACTGCAAGGCATCAGTCTGAGCAGCCGTGAAGACATTTATAGATCCGGATCCCTAAACAAAGCAGAGAAAATCTAATCAGACCCCAGGCACCCACTTTATAATGCTTTTGAGGTGTTAGCTTCAGGCTGTAGGTACAGTTATCCAGCCTTATCAGAAAAAAGGACTAAACAGTCATGTTGCAAGTGATCAGTTCCCTAAACAAACATCGGAATGGTAATCTTAATTCCTCTCTCTGTTGCTGTTCTGGGGGCCTCAACACAGTTACTAGGTTGAAGGGAAGAGACAACAGGAATTATGCAGTTTCTGTATACATGGGCAGGCGAGGCTCTTTTGTTCATGGAGACAATGGCATTCTGGTGGTTTAACTCTTTTTTAAAGTATTTGCACTACTTAACCGGCACCAAAGACAATCTTTCAAAGATACAAGACTTAGCAGACAATTCAATACTTGTATTAGCCTCCTCCCCGAAGGAAACCTCCTCATATCCCTGGGGCATATCTTGACTTGCCTGCTTTGTTGCCCTCAAACATCTTCATTACACTTACCCATTACCCATAGGTTTTCTGATTGTTGCTTTGAGGCCATTAACACTGGCCCCCAACCTTTTTACTGGTGAAGGTCCAGATCGCATCTGTACATTTGGTTGTCATTAAATTAATCAAAACGATGGTAAAAAGATATATTCTACAAGAGAACTGTAGTATTTTAAAATGTAAAGCCTTAAGTATTTTAGGCTCTAAAATTTAAAAAAAAAAAAAAAAAAGTATATATTTTTTGGAGTTCAGCTTGTACGGGGCGTTTAGGTCGACAAAGCTATACGATGCGAAAGCGTAAGGCAAGTCAAATTCACATGTCTAAAAGTGTAAATGTATTACCACAGCATGGAAAAATGCTTTGGAATAAATCTACACAAACCTTTCATAACTTTCATGAAGATTGTAAAATTTCAGAAAACATTGGCCCTTCAGCAATTAACCGCAGAGAAAAGAAGGAAAAACACAGACTATGCAAACATGCTTCTGGACTCAGTTCTTATGTTATGGTGTCCATTGTCTCTTATAACTCAATGTACATTAGTAAAACTCATTAATCCATTCTTAACTTGTGATACCAATTGCACGTCTACCCATCCAAAGGAGAGGGATCCCTCCTCTGTGGCTCTTCCTGACCTATCTTCTTTTTTCCCTGTCTAGGGTTTTTGCAGTTTTGCTCACCTGGTTCAAGGGCCTAAAGGTAGAAGCTGTGGCTATGTACAGATTTAAAGTTCTCAATGGCAATTTGTTGTTATAGCAAATCATTGATTGATTGATTGTCGACTGATTTTGGAATTGGGTTTGTAGATTGACTGGGCTAAACATGGATGTCTCTGGGAGGAGGCGGTGTAGCAGACTCAAATGAAACGGGCCCTGGATGGTTTCTTTAATAAACTCTTGCTTTGTTCTGTTCCTACCAGTCTCTTGCAGTCCCATGCAGCACATGAAGGGTGGCAATGAGTTCTTCATTGGGAGCGGATTTAGGTCAGGAAAATCCATGCATTTTCAAAGACTTAAAGCAGGTCAGGATCATCCAGATCATCCATCTTATTTACACTATCATCCATGTTCCAATTGCTGGAAACTGAAATTGAATAGGTCTCTTTCCCACAAATCTGCTTTTACCTTCCCATGAATGGTGGATCATCTACATGTTTCAAAATGGACCTTGGGCATGCAAGGCCATACAGGAAGCTGTAATCGGGGAGGATTTGAGGCCATAATGAAAGATTTCCCATGTAAGTCATGTTACAATGTTAGTACACCTGCATGATCAACACGGTAGGGTAGAGTTAGCCGTAGCCTGTATTTCTTCCTGCAGGTGAGGGGCACTACTGGTCACGGGTTTGATAACAGCGTAAATATCCTCTAACAGGTCAAAATGGTGGTATTTTAATATCCAGCCCACATTTGCACTACCTTGTATTTGCTTATATTGAAGCTGCACATCCATATTTTTAATTTGTTTTAAGTTGTTCATGCATTATAGGCTTGTCAGTGATTCGCTCACTTCTCCCATTTGAGTTTTGAATAAATTTCACATTTGATCGATTTTTTTTTTTTTTGATTTCAGACTCCTTGCCCTCCAGTTTCTTGGTTATTTGCTGGATTCGCAACATTTTGAGGAGTGTTATAAAGGTCCTCTTCATTTCTACCTGTGTTAGAATTGTTTGCACTTGTGATTTTCTTTGTGTTTGTTGTTATTGTTGGCATCAGCACTTGCAGCACAATTGCCTGTATTGGTACAGATACAAACACAAAAGCATTAAATGTTTGATTTAACTTGTTTGTATTGTGTTTGTGTGGATGTTGCTGCTTAGCTGGAGTGGATTTGTGAGCCCTGAACTGTAAAAAAGACAAACATAAACTGTGTTTGCTAAGCGTGGTGCTTTACCATAATGAATTCATGTTTCTGGTTGCTAAATGCTAACATTGTGCAAATTGTTGCTGCACTAAGTTGTGACCATGTTCACGTGACTTACCTCTCTTGTTTTCTCTCCAGATGTTCAGACTAAAAGAATCCCCAGCCTAATGGCAGCGATTAAAAGGCACCCAGCCGTACCACTTTGTGAATAATTAAGGGGTGCTTGTAAGCTTTTGGAATGCTGTGTTTTTTTAAATTTTTTCTATGGTATCATGTATAATTATTGTGAATGAATTTTTTTTTTGTGTGTAGTATTATATTATATTTATTGTAATTGGTACTGTGTGGTAGTTTTTATGCTCGGGGGGGTTACATTCCCCTTTACTATGGTGGGGTTGAGGTCATGATAAGGGGGCAGGCTATATGAGGCATAGACAACATTGTCTTAATGTTTGTGTTTTGTCTTCATGATGAATAAAATAAAACCTGTGGTTGGTCTGCACCTCACTTCTGCCTCAAGCCTCTTGTTCCCAAAATCCAGCTGCTATACGACCATCCTAACAAAGAGTTTCTGGTGGAGCAAGCCCAAGGTCTCCAGTCATATTCATGTCCAGCAGAGAATATGGTCATGGTTATCTTCTGCATTGTGTTTGTTGGCACTCTATTCCCTCTATTTCAATCAAGAACACTGTGTCGGCAGCCATTTTGTTTTCCTTTGTCGCAGCAATACATACAGTAGTTGCTTTACTCACAAATAACATTAGTAAGATATTTTAAGCATACAATGTAAAAAGCACTAACTGTATCATTATTTTTCTTCCCAAATGAGCCACCCAACGCTGCTTAGTCACTTTATTCTTTTTCTTTTAGTTATTTTATTCCTTGAAATGTCTTGCACAATTTGTATGTCAGACAGAGATGCTGGTAGCTCTTAGGAATCTGGTTTACATAGCTAATGATTTCAAGGAGCTACTTCTTGAATGGTTTAATAGTTTTCTTACAGTGTTTTCAACTTTTTCAGTATGATTATTTTTGTCTCTTGATGGTAGAAAAAATAGTATACAATTTCATATTTACACTATCATCCATTTTCTTGCATCTCAACTCACACTTTTTATGACACTATTTTGGCGAGCAGCATTAAGAGTGGTACTTGTTCGCAATGGCGCAAAAAAATATGTAGAAAATGGTGCTTTAAAAGAGCTAGTAAGCACACATGAGTACTCTACAAGACTCACTGGCTGTTGTGAAAACAGAACTGAGGATGAATGAAATCTAAAATGCAAGTTATGTTTTTTGGGTGACTTTTCTAAAACATCCAATGAAGAAAGTCAATGGAGCTGACACAGAGAGAGAAAAAGAAATAGGCAGGGCATGGCAAACTTGTGTGTATGCAGTCAGAGACCAGAGGTCTGTGCGAACAAGTACCTCTTGTTTTTACTGAAACAGATTTTTTCTTAAATCCATTTACCAAACATTCATTGTCAAGATTAAAATTGTACTCTGTCACATCCCCTGCTTACCCACGGTTATAACCCTTAATTTATCCTCAGCAATGAAGCCAAATCTGCCATTAGAATCAGAACGACTCTGCCCACGCAAATGCTGCACAGCCGGGCGGTGCCACATGGAAACAGAATAGCTCCCCCAGTCTTTAAAAATGGCTGCATAATTGGAATATCAACTCACAGGGCTTACTCAACATCCGGTATTGGCTTTATTTCTTTGTACAATACTCGGGATTCAATTGTATTACTCTCTATGCTTAGCCTAGAGCTCACTGGACCCTACATAATTTCCAAAAGACATCACTTTTACTTACTTTCATCCATATTCTGACAAAAATATACAAGAATTACATTGGATGCTGCTGCATTACTATCTGGGAATGATTACCTTTCCCATTTCACCTTTCTAACAGATCAGCTCATGAGCAACAGGTTTTGTTTGGATGATACATTAATATTGTTTTATTTGTTGTTATTGTAGGAAAGTCATTGCCCATATGACCAATGAGCAATTATTCTTCCCTGTCTTTCTTGCAATGGGATTTTATGATACCATAACAACATGAAGTAAGGCAGAGAGGGGAATTAAAATGAAAGTGCAAGTTACATAGCATTGCTCATTTTGGACCCTTTCCTCTTGAAGTTGCAATTTGTTTGCCATTTTACATGTTCAAAGCATGCATGAACATGATGTTCACTGAAGCTAACTTCTGAAGTTCATTTTCCCCCTCCACTCTCAGATCTTAATGTGTATCCATCCATTTTCTATCACCACTTTTCCTCTGAAGGGTCACAGTGGGCTGCAGCTTATTCCAGCGATTTCATTGAGTCTTAAGCTTTAACTGACTCAATGCCTGATTTGGACCAGTAAGACAATAAGCATGCAGATGTGGCTATTCTTTGTACAGTATGTGTTTAAAGTGTATGTCTGTGTGTGTGTGTGTGTGTGTGTGTGTGTGTGCGTGTGTGTGTGTATGTTTGTGTGAGTGCGTCACTGATTTCAATATACCTGACTTGCAAGGTAACAAAACTCTACTGTTAAAAACTTCCCATTTACAATAGGTCATATTTGACACACTAATGGTAATAGAAAATTCCAAAATGCATAGTATGGCTGAAATGCCAAACCCCCCCCCCAAAACTATCCATTTGATTAGGGCAGTGTTAATGGAAGCTTAAAATTGGAGAACTCCAATAGGAACCACTGACTATGAGCCATTTGAAGCATCTTCACAACAGTGTTCAAACAGTTTTGGTAATGTAACTCTATTCATTTTTACCCAAAAAATGTGTAAAAAAAAATGGCTGACTTGATGTATGTGAGACATTTGAAGTTTAAACTCTATGATTATACAAATTCTAATGATAGTCACAATCTAATGGTTTCTGGAAAGAGGACGAATGATAAGGAGATTTGATGGTGGAATGAAGAAGTACAGGAGGGTATTCAGAGGAGGAGGTTGGCAAGGAAGAAATTGGATAGTGAGAGAACGGAACAGAGTCGACATTAATACAAGGAGATGGATCATATGGTGAAGAGAGAGGTGGCAATGGCTAAACAGAAAGTGTATGATGAGCTGTGTGATAGGTTGGACACTAAGGAAGGAGAAAAAGATCTGTATTGTCTGGTGAGGCAGAGGCTGGGAAGGATGTGCATCAGGTTCGGGTGGTTAAGGACAGGGAAAGAAACGTACTAACAAGTGAGGAGAGTGTGCTGAGAAGATGGAGGAGCTGATGAAAGATGAAAATGAGAGGGAAAGAACGAGGTGGGAACTGTGGAACAGGAAGTTGGAAAGATTAATAAAGATAAATTGAGAAAAGCTTTGAAGAGGATGAAGAATGGAAAGGCCGTTGGCCCTGATGACATACTGGTAGAGGTATGGAAGTGATTGGGGGAGAGGGCAGCGGAGTTTTTGACAAAACTGTTCAACATGTTCTTGAACAGTGAGAAGATGCCTGGAATGGAGGAAAAATGTACTTGTGCAGATCTTTATGAACAAGGGTGATGTGCAGAATTAAAGCATCTACGGAGGGATAAAGCTGATGAGCTACACAATGAAGATTTGGGAGTATGAAGAGTAGTGGAAGCAAGGCTAAGAGAAGAAGTGATGATTTGTGAGCAGCAGTATGGTTTCATGCCAAGAAAGAGCACTTCGAATGCCATGTTTGCTTTAAGAATGCTGATGGAGAGTATATAGAAGGTCAGAAAGAGTTGCATGGTGTCTTTGTGGATCTAGAGAAAACCTATGACAGGGTGCCGAGGGACAAACTGTCGTTCTGTATGAGGGAGTCTGGAGTGGCAGAGAAGTATGTTAGACTGGTGCAGGATATGTATGAGGGCAGTATGACAGTGGTGAGGTGTGCTGTAGGATGGCAGACGGATGGCTTCAAGGTGGAGGTGGGGGGGCATCAAGGATCGGCCCTGAGCCCCTTCTTGTTTGCTATGGTGATGGACAGACTGACAGATGAGGTCAGGCAGGAATCTATGTGGACGAAGATGTTTACAGATGACATTGCGATCTCTAATGAGAGCAGGGAGCAGGTTGAAAAAAACCTGGAGAGGTGGAGGTAAAACACAATACATGTGTGTGAATGAAAGGGAGGCAAGTGGAACAATGAGGTTACAGGGAGTAGAGGTGGAAAAGATACATTAGTTTAAGTACTTGGGGTCAAGTCATCAGAGCAACGGGGAGTGTGGTAAAGAGGTGCAGGCAGGGTGAAATGGGTGGAGAAAAGTGTCAGGACTGATCCGTGACAAAAGAGTAGCAGCAAAAGTGAAAGGAAAGGTTTACAAGAGGGTAGTGAGACCACTGATGTTTTTTGGTTTTGAGACGGTGGCAATGACCAAAAGACAGGAGGCAGATCTGGAGGTGGCAGAGTTAAGATGTTGAGATTCTCTTTGGGAGCGACGAGGATGGACAGAAGTAAGAATGAACACATCAGAGGGACAGCATAGGTTAGACGTCATGGAGCGATGTAGAGAGGCCAGATTAAGATGGTTTGGACATGTGCAGAGGAGGGACAGTGGATTTATCGTAGAAGGATGCTCAAACTGGAGCTACCAGGCAGGAAGCAAAGAGGAGATTCATGGATGTGGTGAGAGAGGATATGTAGATATGTAGACAGTTGGTGTTTGAGAAGAAGATCCAGAGGACAAGGGAGAGATCGATGAGGGTGACTCACCGTGGCAGCTCCTCGAACTAGCTAGGCCAAGCCGAAAGAGGAAAAAGAAGAAGATTAGCATTTTTATTAGAAAGTTATGCTAATGAATTGGACTGTTGTTATGATTTGGTGAGTATGTATGAGGATACCCAAGAGCTGAGGTGTAAGAACATTTGAGAGTCTTTATGAAGTCTACAATAAATCATAAAGACACACAACAGAGAAGGGGAGGGAGACAGTAGGGCAACAGGGGTCAAGATGAAAGAAACTGATATTTAAAACCACCTACTACATACCAACATCAAATGCACCATGAGTACGTCAGCGGTATGTAGTAAGACTGACAATTTCAGGATTTATTTTTCGGTATGCTTGTCCAGGTTTACTTGGTTTCAGGTCTTGCAAAGTTGAAGCAAAAGCCCTAGCTCATCTGATGTACCCTCCTATGCTAAAAAAAAGGAAAAAAAAATTGATTCATTCGGACTTTCGTGATGTTCACATAGATGAACATCTCCCTGTGAGAGTGGTAAGTAGTTGCACCAGCATTTATTTTGCTTGGGACTTGTTATAGTAACATTATCCATTTTATCCTGCTTCATTAAAACTTGCTAACTGAGTTTTTGTTAATGCCCATGGTGATTTTGTCATATTTTGAACATTTCTGCTGCTGATACACTACTGGTCACGTCTGAGCAGTACAGTGCGTTGCCTTGTGGGAAAAAATGCATGTTGTGGCTTGTCCGGAGCATACTTCAGTGACAGTTATGTTATTGTCTACTGTCTATCATTTGTACTATTTATGAAAAAATTCGTAATTTTTGGCATACAGAGAGTCTGTTTCTGTTATATCTCATACCCACACCCCATTGGCACTCAAAATTATGTCTCTTGGAGGTAAGTCAAGCTAAATCCTCATTGGCTCACTGGCCTTCTTGTGCATTTACCATTCAAAACAGTACAGTTGGTCAATGGCCATGGTTTATGATTGGCAATTTTGGTGGATTTAACTAAATATTTGTTCTTTAACCACGGTTGGAGCCCTCCACTGGAAAGTATGGGTGCTGTTCACCTCTAATAAATGTAAAAATTGCCATGAATCTAGTCAACTGTCATTACAAGCTTGCTCAAATACATGGCCATGAATGTATAATGCCGATCATTCTGCCACATCTTTAGTGTGTAGCACAACACCAACAGGGTTTGATGGTAGAAGACTCTGTATCATAACATTACAACGAAAATACATCAGAAATGAGTGGGAAACACCTGGGACTAACATTTACAGTCAAATCAAATCAAACTTTATTTGTATAGCTCAAAATCACAAACTACAATTTGTCTCAGTGGGCGTTTACATACTGTGCAGATGTGACAACCTCTGCCCTAAGACCCTTGAGCCGGGTGGGGAAAAACTTAAAAAAAACCCTAATTGGGAAAAATAAGAACCCTCAGGAAGAACCGCAGAGGAGAGATCCCTCTTCCTAGGATGGACAAACCAGCCACAAATGTCACTTGTACAGAACACAACAACATGAAAATAAGAGATTAGTAAGAATATTTTCATGAGTCCAAGTATGTGAGATCAAGATGTATGAGAAAAATCTATTGATCCAGAAGTGAGTATAGTCTATTGGTCCAGAAGTCTTTGTAATCCATGGATCCAGATTGGCGCTGGGCAATCCAGACTATGATCCAAGTCACAAGCCATTACAAAGCCCATGGAG
Organism: Mola mola; assembly: GCA_001698575.1. Classification (NCBI taxonomy): domain Eukaryota; kingdom Metazoa; phylum Chordata; class Actinopteri; order Tetraodontiformes; family Molidae; genus Mola; species Mola mola. Next base: position 2,449,132 of record KV751367.1, on the reverse strand, counting down.
CCCTGTGCAGACAGTTAGAGCTCCATGGTACTACACATTTGGCAGGACCCCAGTCTTACTGGTTGTACCAGTTGTACCTAGGTGAAAGGGAGATTCAAAATAGGATTGCATAGGTTTAGTCTATTTCTCCTCAACGTATTTAAAATGAATTTAGGATCAATATGACATTATGACCACCTCCTCTTAGGCTATTTCTTGAATTCATCTCCTGAGAAACAAGTTTTTAAGTTATGGCCCATTTATTAATATTGGAAAAAAAAAAAAAATAATTAAAATACAGGAAACCACAACAAAAACACAGGCGGTGACCGGTTTTTACCAGCTTGAACATGTGCCACTGCATCCAACAGAATGTGACATTTACACATATTTAGCACGTAGCTATGAACAAGAACACATTTGTCTGTGATGTATTAAGAATCAACTCACCTTTACATATGAAAACTGGTCTTTTTAATTAACAAAAATAAAATATACCAATGTAATAATCTCGCAGCACTGACTGCCATCAGGCTCACTATCTTCCCTTGGCACACTGATTAAGAATAGTTGGTGTACTTTATGATCTCTGGGTTGTCTCACTTCTACAAAAAAAAAAAAAAAAAAAAAATGTATTAGAAAATGTAAGTTTCTCATTGATTATTTTACTGGTACTGCTGGTGATGCTAAAGGGGTCACAGGCTCAATAATATTATCAGGTTTCATGCCAATATGAATGGGGTCACACAATTTAATCACAATTCAACAATTATACTTGCTAATGTGTCTCTTTGGACCACATTACAGACATAGCAACAGATCTTTCATTTTGAGGTTCCCACAAAATGCAAGAAAGAATGTATTCAAATGAGATTACACAATGCTGTAAACACTGCTGCACATGTCTATAGACTGATAGATTCCAAGCAGTGATATTGAAAAGAAATAGCCTGCTAACTTGTAATTGATGAAAGTTATGAACATTTCTGTTCCATATAGGCCTATGCAAAATGTAACCGTAGCTTGGACAAGTTATTTATGATTATGGTTACTTTTGTTAATATTTGCAAATGACTGTGTCACACATTAGTGTGTGGTTGGCATAACATAGCTTTTTGTATTGCTCATATTGCTGTTATTGCACTCTCTAAATATTGGACAAACTGTAACTTACTTAATCATCCTACAATTGAGAATTTTGTTTTTGGACAGAAAAACTGTGATTTAATGTTTAATCAAAGGACTAATTCTGGACCTTGGACAGGAGATGCCATCATAATCAAACGTCTCTGCGGCACAAGTGCAAAAAAGTACAAAAATACCTGAGAACATTGATAGATTTCAGCAAAAAAACACCAGAACATTGTAAAGTTGAGTGTTGCTAAACTGGCACTCATCTGGACTTGATGTTTCAAAGGAAGACTGTTGTTCATCATAATGGTGGGCCATACCCAGGAAAATGCTTTTACTCAAAGCCGGACTTCAAAAGTAATTAGGTTTTAGAGCTTGTAAGCAAGTCCATGTCCCATTATGATCATAATATGCAGTCAACATCATGGCTGAGGATTTCTGCCTTTGTTCTGCAATCCACTACTCACTGTTTAAAAAAAACAACTATTTTAGACAGCCTGGGTCTTCTGTGTAGAAAATCCAAGAAACCTATTCTGATGACTTTCAGAGGATCTATAGAATCAGAATTTACCATTGTGATGCATTAACTTGTTGGCAACCTTGGCAACCTCTTTCTTTCTGGGAATCCATGTCTATTTCAAACGTGGAGCTGAATTCCTCCAATGTTAGAACATGCCACTGTGCAGCCTATAGTAGACTTGTTTAAAAGTCAAAGGATGACGGAGCCGGTAAGCTTAGGCTGCAGGTGAGGATCAGGGTGTTGAGCAGCGATGGAGCAGGACAAAATTAACACATTCAAGTACAGTATGCAATTGCATCCAAGCCATTTTAAGGCAAAAAAGGTATTTTTCATTTAAAAAATTTAACAATAAATTTGGTGAAACAAAATAAGCCTTTAAGAGCTCAATCTAAACTGGAGCAGGACTTCTAAGTTTGCCCATGATCAAGCAAAACACTGGGATGAGTCGAATGGATGATTAGAAGTCTGCACTTTGGTATGATGAGACTAATCCAGAGCTGTTTGGGCGCATGAATGTTGCTTCAACTTGGCAAAGGAAAAAAAAGGCCCCCACAAATAAAAACAGTCAGTTCTGACAGCTAAACATGTTGGAGGAGTCCGTTTTTTGTTTTTTTTTTGCTTCAGACACCTGGAACCTTGTTCAGGTACAAGGGGCCATAAAGAAGAAAGAACATTATGTTGACATTTTGAATGACCCGAAGCACTCATGCAATTTGGTCCAAAGCACTTTGAAAGACACAAAAATCAAGGTCCTGGAGTGACCCTGTCAAGGCCAGGTCTCAATCCTATTGAGAATCTATGGTGCTAAATGGTAAAGTTTATTCTCAAAAAACCCATAATGTGTGATTGAGCTGGAAATATGTGCCATGAAGGATGGGGCTTTTATCCTACATGGAAACATGTCCCAACCAACCAAATTGCACTGAGGTTGCTACCAGTTGCAAGTTAGAACGGTCACACTAGGAAATACTGATTACGACAACGATAATACATTCTGGCTTTGTCACTTTTGTTTTTTCTTGTCCTAACCCTATGTCCTCATAATACTTTTGTGTTTTTTTTTCTTTTGGAATTAAACATTATACATTATAGCCTTTTGCTACTGGCTATTACCAAGTTATGGGTTTTGTTCAGTTTCATAAAGGAGGCTCATAATTTTGACTTTAACCATATGTTTACTGGGGAAACTAAAAAGTGATGTTTAATTTGTGATGACATGAGTCAGGCACTGGCCAGTGGCAGATATCTGTTGTTGCCTTGCGAGTTCTCTTGGCCATCAGAATTCTGGCAGACATTTTGAAGGATCACAGCAGGAAAAAAAAGAAAAAAACAAAACCTGCCAGACTTAAAACTACTAAAAACAGGTCCGTTCCACTAAATGTTAGCAACAAGCATGAGACAATGGCAGGGTCATCTCTAAATGGATCATTAATACATGTGTGTATTTCCATGTCAAGCGAATTTCTGTGCAACCAGTCAACCAACCTTTTGATTTAAACTGTTTCAGCCATTTTTCTAAACTCAAATAACATTTACACATTTGGAAAAAAAATATTCTGCCATTATGATTTTTTTTCAGCACGGTTATTGAAGTTTGTCCCTTTGTTTTCCCTCCTTCTTCTCTGTTTTTTGCTCAACCTCATCCTGGAGTCCATAGTGGCGGACCAGAAAACATTTAGTCACTGTATCAATAGTGAGGAAAAAAAAGGGTTATTATACAGTGTAGTACAGACAGCACACTGAGCTGACATGAACCACAACATGCTGAAAGACTGTGGTCAAAGTCAGATGAGACAGACGAGATGCTTTAACAGTGAAGCGTAGGCTTAAATTCCCCTTTTGCCCTGTCTTTAACCAGTGCAAATGAAAAAAAAAAAGCTCATAACGACATCAAATGAACGCAACGAGACCGAGAGGCTCGGAGATCCTGGCGGATCAGGCTGGGGTCTGCACGGCGACTTCCATAGAATCTGGGAGACCCTGCTCCCTGCTCTACAAATTCTAAAGAGCAGCTTCCCGCATGGGGTCGACAGGCAGGGAGAGGGGTCGGGGGAGATGAGTGGGATGCAGACTACATCGTCAACCAACAGGAGTTGGCATTCCCATGCACAGGAGACAAAGAGTGGGGAAGCGGGCGG
>KV751367.1:2397590-2436116 GCA_001698575.1 Mola mola | reverse complement strand
TGTGAGGAGAGTGGGGCAAGGCTACTGCTGCAGGCCGTGCTGCGTCCCCACAGACTCCAGTGTTAATTAGTGAGAGAACATCCATCCTCCTTAGTCCTCTTATTGGCAAATCCAGAGCGAGACTGTAACCCCCACCCCACCGCAACTGAGACTGAAGACTACAGACATCAGTGCAATATTTGTGTGTGTGTGTGTGTGTGTGTGTGTGTGTGTCTGTGTGTGGTTTCATTTACGTGCACTCACGCTGCGAGTGACAGTAAACTGTGAGCGTGTGCATCCTGTCCGTGGACTTAAACGGTGAAAAAGCGTGGCAGGTGAGTCAAGTGATGTATTAAACGTGATTTGTGCACTAGCCCATTTGGCAGGGGCCAGCTGCCCAACACAGAAGTCAGCTCTTCCTGTGTCCACAGACACACGCCTGATAATGCAAAACCCTTCCATACATGTAGTGATGCGCTCCGGTACATTCTCCACTCAGATTGATTGCTTTAATCTGACTCCCGCCCGGCTGTTCTTATCTGTTTGCCTTTGGATTCCTTTGTCTCTATCTTCGCCTTAATTGGCCACACCCTCCCTTGCTCCCTCCCCCGCCATACATTGCTACACTTTTATATAGTATTCATTCAGTCGCCCTCCCACCATTCCCTCCCTCTGTACGCCCCACTCTCTCCATCTCTGTCATCCCCCTCTCAGCGATGTGGCGGGTTTACCATGGTATAGGTTGTAGTGGGAGGTGGGGTGGTCCTGTCTTACTGGCGGATTTAATGAGCTCCTGTGGGGATTGGACCAAAGCTATCAAAAAGCTGCGTTCTGCTATATAGCCAGCTCTGTTAAACAGATGCGCCATTGCTAATGATCGTAGCATCGCATCATGCGCAGAACACAGCAGCTATAGGAAGAGATGAGATTTGGTGGTGTCTAAAAAAAAAAACAACGTGCGTGACCCTTCATCTGAGAGGAAATGTCACATGACTACAGATTATGATTATTTTTCCTATATGGACCTTTCATCTGTGCAGCTTTGAGCATAAACTGTTGGCTAGGGATGATGGACATACAGGACAGGCAGTAGCGAAATCCTTTTGTTTGCAGCTTTGAAGGGTACCACAGAAAACCTCACTGTTATGACTGATGAGGGAAACACAGAGATGAAATATGCCTCTTTGGGAATTGCTCACTTTAAAGGCAACAGAAAGAAGAGGAGAGGTAGACAGAGAAAGACATGTAGCGACAAGTACTTAATTATATTTTAAGTAACAACTGTGGCTCGACTGTTGTCAGACTAGATGCCGTCAAACTAAGTCTCTCTGCAGATATTATCCAGATGAATGGGAATCACCCGACTCATTCCTGAAACAGCCACTCCACAGCATAATAGGCTGTTAGCACATAATTACAGTGGGATTGGTCACATCTGAGAGACCTATGCAGATTACAACACTAGCCTTGGATTCCCAGAGACCCGCTCTAATGACTGCCTCATTATGGACACAAAGAGTTGTGCCAAACAAAGGGAAACCTTAGAGGATGCTGAGAGACAGGCATGTACAGTATGGTTCAATCATGCGTTGCCAGGATGCTGATGCACCCTGATTGTAAAACAGAGTGGTGAAAATGGAAGATGGGATGGAACTCTAAAAACAGGAGTTACAGTTTTAGAGCTGATAAATGCCATGCATAGAGCACTTTGTAAATGGCTACACAGGATGGAAAGTGACCAAAAAGAACATCTCCATAGACCAAGAAATCTGCCAAATATGGAATATTTACTTCACGGGTCAATGTATATGTGTTTGAATTCCTGTGCTGAAGTTTATCTGTTTATAGCTTGAACAATTTGAAGACGGTGGACTTGTGAAGTTGCTGAATTGAGGCCTGTAACAGTGCCAGTGGCGCTAAATGCCTTCTCTGGTACTCCATATCTGTTTGCAAGCATAACCATTTAAGGACTAGAATTCCCAAACCATTAAGGAATCAGCCCCCAAAAGATAGGTATCGAACAGGTCAGTAGGTGTTAGCCAGAGTCAGAGCTGATTACTGATTACTTTAATCATCAATTAATCTGCAGATTGCTTACACGATTAATCAGTTAATCATTTATTTTTTACATTGTCAAAGTAAAAATGCTCATCACATTTTTTTCGGGAGCCTAAAGTGACATTTTCAAATTGTTTAACTCCGATCAAAAATTAAAAACCCCCAAATTCTTCATTTATTGCCAGAGATGACAAAGAAAAGCAGCAAATCCTGACATTTGAGAAACTGAAACCTAACAAACGTTTCATAATGTTGCTCAAAACAAGACTGAAGTTTCCAGTACCCCGTTTTTTATTATATAGTTTATATCACTAGTTGTATTTTCACTCATGTTGTAATTGTGAATACTTGCTACTTTCCTGACTCTGTTGATGTGTTGCAAATCTTTAACTTTCAAAATGAACAAAATCCAAAAGATAGTTTTATAGTTATTATGTCCTTTGCTTTGGAAAAAAAAAAAAAAAACTGGATCTAAAATAGTATCAAGAGAAACTGGACTCGTCTTGGAGTAGCTGCTTCATTCCATAAACAGTGAGTGACAGAAAATAGCCACAAATATTGGATTCATTTGACAAGCTGCCTCTGTGTGTGTGCCAGAGTTAACTTGGAAGCAATTCACAGCTTTTAAGTGGACCACTTACATTTGTTCACTCAAATGAAACAAATCAGTAAGTAAAAGTTTATGGATTTTTATTTCTTTTTTTTTAAATTAAATGCTGTTGTTAAATACTTAATACAGAATAACCCAACGGAACAACCCATTTTTCATCTTTAAACCAAAGAGATGATCTGACACAGAAATTGGTGGCTAAGCTTTGCTTGGGAATTTGTTTAGGCAGTCGAAACTGAGAATAACAGTAAAGTATTGATTGTTGTTTGATGTTTGGGGTAACACCAAGTTTTGCGTAATTGCCATGGGAAAGTTTGTTGTCATGATCACCCGTGGAAGATATTAATTCTTAGCAAGCAGCCCTCCTGGAGGGTCATCTGTGTACTGTTCTGTACTGGAGAGCAGTTACATTGCTGACACTATGATCGGGATTTTGCTATCTATCACTGAATGCATTCATCATGACAGCCATCCAGGGATACATAATTTAGAGGCATTGACTGACAAAGCTTTGCTTTCTTGAGATGCTGTAATTTATCTCCCATTTCCTATGCACAGCACAGAGTGAAGGGTAGGGTTTGGGAGGAGGGGGGCTTTTTCACAGCTCCTAGGCAGCAGTATGTGTGAGTCCGTTTCTTCCCACTGCATGGCAAGTGGCCTTGAGGCCCATTGGGGACCAATATATCCGGAGCTTGGCCCAGCTCCAGTTGTCTTTACCTCACAGTATATTGTGATGATCTAGTCATGAGAACGGGCACAGGGCCCCTCCAGAGGCCAGTGGGAAACTTGTATTCTCATTTACATCCTCATCTGTGCAATCGCATGGATCCCTGCAACCACCAACCATCGCTAATGCAGACTTATTAATTATTATATAAGCACATGTTATGGGTGGTGGAGTCGCACTTTCCAGCAAGGTGTGTGATAGTAGATCATTAATTATGCAGGATGGGCACCAAATAAACTATTTAAAAATATCCTATATAGTTTTTGAATGTTTTATTTGTCCTTCATCTATGAAATGGAATTTACTTTGGTGAAATAAAGATGTAGCACATCTTTTGGTTTACTAATCACACCCCATTTTTGTGGGGTGTAAGTGCACAAGCTATGTGTTTGTATGCTGTGTGTGGCTACAAGCTTCCTCTTTTCCCTTCATCCCTTTCTCTCAAGGCCAGAGTGTTGCTACGACAACCCCTCATGGTCCTTGCTGCATCGCAGCGGTCCTCAATACCAGCACTCAGGGAACCTCATCGCACTAGGCAGGCAGCATAAAATTGGGATAATCGCCGTCGTTTATGGGACACAATGGGCTGCAGCTTCTGAAAGATTCATTCATCCTTGAAAAAGACACTTTGGAGAGGGGGGGAGAAAAAGGGGTGCCTTGGTCCCTCCACTGCTCTCCCACGGTGGGCACAGGCATGACATCAGCGGCCTGAAAGGAGAAGTATTCAGGACATGCCTACTCCCCCTGGCTATACCCTTATACCCCATCCCATTCGAATCCCCCGCCTCCCCAACCTCCCCTCCTTCTTTTCTTGGCCCTGCCAGTTTGGATGCAGCGCTTGGCCAGGCAAGTTGGGGCCACTGCCACTGTTTGCATGCAAAACAAAGCCCCTCTGAAGGAAGACAGAGGAAGCGGAGAGCTTCACATGGTACCAGCCAAGAGCTGGGACGGCTGCCTCGGCCTACCCCTCTCAGGCCCCACTTTTGGCTCAAAGATGCTGGTGTGACCCCAGTACCCCGTTCTCCCCTAGCATTCCCCCCTGTAACCCCTTCTTCTCTGTCCCGCTCTCTTGCTCCCATCCAGAAAAATGCCCTCTCTCTCCTGAGAGGGCCCTTTGAACGAGGATGACATGTTAAGGGATTTAGGATGAGTGATTTCTCATGACACAACCTTTACCGACAGAGATGGGGTTCCTCTGGCTTTTGTTATGTGGTTGATCATTTGTTTGAGGAGGAAATAGCTTTCCAACACATTTCCCTAATTAGAATAATGTGATACTGCACAATACGATGTGAAGTCCCATGCTGTTGGGAGACTAGAGGGAAATCAGTATGACTTCATGCCCGCATGAATCTCGTTGGTCATTTGTGCTTTGGAGTTCAGGGCTTTGGAGTTTTATTGAAAAGCTGGAGACCCATAAATCTAAACCCATAAATGTTGGAGAGTGTGTGTGATGTGAATGTGTGGATTTCAAGTTTCTTTTTTCTCGAATGAGTGCCCTGTTGTGACACAAAATATTTTCAGAATAAAATACAGGGTTTTCCGCATATACCCCATGACCATAGGGACTTAATGTGTTGCAACATACAGAGAGCAATAAACATTAACGACTCATCTGCTGACCTCAAAGCTCCAAACACGAAACATTATGGTATTAAATATACCGTTCAGCAATCCACCACTATTTATTCCTCTCTTACTGACAAAGCACCACTGTGTGTGGTGCCATTAGCAGGCATCATCATGCTCATCTCTAGCAGCCTGCCCTTTGCCTCACTATCCCACACAGTCTGGGAGTGTACTCTCTGAAGGGATTATAGGAACCAGGGAATAGAGGGTCTCTGAGGGATTTGACTGTTAAGCTCACATATTGACTCCTCCTCCACCTAATTTTTTTTTTAATTAATTAATTTATTTCTAGCTTTTGTTGGATGTGTGCATGTCCTGTGTGTGCGTGATTCCCGGTGGGCAGCTGATTGTGGGTGGTGGTGGTGGTGGTTGTGGAGTCAGGGGGGTGGGGGCTGAGGGGGTTATGCAGACATCAAGATGGGGCAATTCAGGTTGCTGTGGCTGTGACTGGGACTGCCGTCTGGACTGCGTCGGCTTGTTCCGCTCTGGATGCTTTGTAAGAACTGGTGGATGGCTGAGAGCTGCTAGCTGTCAGCAGAGCTTTTCAGCCGCTGGCTGTACCTGAAAACTTATCCGCCACATCTGGAAACATCTTTGGATAGAGCAGTTGGGATCCTACGAATGATTCATTGTGCTGATTCACTCTTAAATACCAAAGGCTGGAGATTTGACACTGGTCAATGTATATAGCACTTACCTCAACTCCAACAGAAATGAAGTAAGTACTATTCATATCTTGCATCTTATTTTTGTGAGCAACTGTCTTTACTTCTCAAGAGTGACAATATATATCAATTGGGAGAATTTGAACATGTTTGAGTTGGGTTGACACTAGGTGTTGTTCTATAAAGACCTTCATTACTTCTTCATGCCTTTACGGCCATGTAATGTAATTAATTTAAATAAGCCTGCGGGCAAGATTAACTGGTTCATAAGAAGAGCCCATTAGAGACTGCACAGAAGAAACTCTGCATGAATGTCTGTGTGTGTGAACCGTCTGACATTTGAATTATGAGGTTCTGTTAGACTTAGAAACACACTGATTAAGATCTGCTTAAATGGATGGATGCTGAAAACTTCACAAAGCCTACTGTATTAAGCACAGACAGAATTTATATTGCGGGATAACACGACATTATATTGTAGCTTGTTATTGACACATAAACTTTAAAGCAGGGAGAATTTTCCATCTGTGGAATTGTTCTACAACATAAAATCATGTTATTTCATTCTGCTGTAAAGTGATCATTTCCGGCTGTATTTCATTACTCGTGGCTATAATTTCTATTGTCATCTATCATTGGGCCACACGAGCCCCCGCTCTCATCTGTCTCTGACTCGGTGCTAATATCCGACCTTGGTATTTAACGTCTGCTTCCTCCCTCGCCCTTTCTCTGTGCTAAAAATACTGAAAGTGAGAGAGAGGGGTGAAAATTCAATTAGCAGTGCTCATTGCTCTTATGGAATAGGACAACGGGGTAATTTGGATTTTTCAGTGTTTTATTTCAGTTTTTTTTCCCAATTCGTTCAAGCTTTATTTTAAGCAAGAAATATTGCAGAAGTGGAATTTAACAGGGGCTACTGTTTGTTGACTGTTTGCGTGTGTACAGTGTGAAATTAATAAGAGGAGATGGGACAGGTCCATCTGTGTGCCTGGAAGCTGACCACTTGGTCTTCCTATAGCCAGACTCGCAATGCAGTAATACTGGGGGGAGGTGTGAGTAACAGGCGAGTCTCTATGAGTCTGTTCAAGTGGAATTATTAGTGACTACTTACGGAGTTTCCTATTGGAGCTCCCTGTCTTGCCTTTGATCAAGGTTCAACTTTGAAGAAAGCTTGACAGGCAACATGATTAATATCTGCGGTGTTGTGGCTTCATCCTGGACTATTAGGGAGTGTGTGGGGGAAAAAAAGAAAAAATAAGAACGGTTGAGGCTTCAATTTGTGAGTTTTACGCCATGAACCCCAGGGGTGAGGTGAGAGGTCAGAGTCACATAATTTCTTCTCTGCTTCTCTTTATAATTCATCATAGTAGAGGTTTTCATTGGCATCTGAGTGATGAATAGCCACATAGAGACATTTCAGTTTCCTCATGGACAATAAAACAAAACACGTCAAACTGAGCAAAGACAGGTTGTTGAGGCGACGTTGAATGTAAAGCTGCCACGCCTCTCGCTCTCTTTCATTCTCATGACTTTTTTTTTTTCCATTGGAGCTACTGAAAGCCTGCCTAACTGACAGACAAGTGGCTCTCTTCTCACTAACAAACCCGCTTCATGCCTCAACGGGGCCGCAGGAAATGGCTCTGTGCTGCCGATAATGGGAAATCACTTTTCACTCAATTAATTAGGCTGCGTTCCTGAGCCCTCTATTCCCACAGTCGTATTTCAGGTTTTGCGTGCCTCTAATTTTATTTGTCACACAATAATAATTGAGACAGAGAGAGAGAGAGAGAGAGAGAGAGGGAGAGAGAGAACATAATAGTTGTTATTCATAATAATTCTGAACTGGAGAAATGTTTACTTCTTTTCTGAGTATTTCCACCATCTGAACCTCCTGAGCTCATCAGCTATTCCATGTTTTTGTTTCCTCTACTATATTTCTTAATTAAATGTCTTGGCATTTCTGATGAATAATAAGACTGAACTTTGCATGAAAATTCTAAAATGCACTTGACAGGTGGAAGTGGATGTGTTTTGCAGATTTTATTTCTTTGTCATCCATCCTCTTCATTTCTTGATCCTGATGAAAAAGTAATGGAAATAGTGGAAAGGGTGCGATGCCAGAGATGACATTCTCCTGCTTGTCCTGCCTGTCTAAGTTGCTGCAGGGTGATTAGGCAGTGTTGAGTTCACTTAAGTCTGGTTTTACTCATGTAGCCTGTCAATCTCAGCTGAATTTAATGCCTTGGAAATTTACCTGGGTTTGAAACTCATATTCAAAATACAATAAGCCTTACTGTAAATGTCAAAGTAGTGTATGTGACATAGGTTTAATTCAAGCCATTTCTTTAGGAACCTTTGCAGAAAAATACTAACAAAAGCTTAATAGATACATTTGAAATAGATTAGATTTTCAGTTTTTAATAAACCGACTCGATGCCGTGGCTGAAGTGTTGCCCTGAAAGACTACAATTTTGAGAGCAGCAGCCTGTGTTCGGCTTCCATCTGTTGGATGCTAAAACAAACAGTAACATGGATGGAGTGACTGACAGCTTGACAACACACATGAATGCTTAATTGCGTTCCTGGTGTTTTCAGACACATTCAAAAAGATTCAGTTTTGTTGTTCTATATGTCCTTGGTCAGTCTTGTTCTCTTGATGTCCACACATGATGGGACCTGTGATGTGCAGTATACTGAAAAATGTTTAATGAGTGGATCAACTGGATGGCATTTTGTAAACATGTTTCCTATGTTCTTCCTTTCTGTCGCAGTGCCAACAGTATGCCTAAACAAGTTGAGGTGAGGATGCACGAGAGTCACCTGGAGCCCATTGAGGCCAGGCCTCAGTCCAAATGTGCCAGAATTTGGTCCAAGTTGTTCAAGAACCTTCTGCTCACTCTCACTGTGTTGGGTAAGTCAGCTCATCAATGCCATATTTTAGTTTTTTTTTTTCTCTTAAACAAAGAGCTAATAAAAAGCAGGGCATTCTTAAGATGGGCAACAGCCCCCGCTGAGCTCATGTTCTGTTAACACAAAGCTTGATTATGTTGCTTGCCAGGAATATGAGGAGGAGATGCCATCTGTGCTTGCTCAGTGTACCGGACTGTAAGATGTCTGGGTGTCCCGACCTGCCCCAACTCTGTGCCAATTGTTGCTATTTAATGCTCTCTGCAGTACTGGACAAACAGCCTCTGGTGGTTCATTAAAAATGTCATTATTTTCGCAGTGGCCTATTGCTCCACAGTGGGTGACTTTATTAAAAGAAAAGGCACAAAAAGAAGCGATGTATTTTCTTGTTATTAATTCTGGACTGAAATTGAATTTGTTTTTAACCAACACATACCATTTATACACTGTTTCTTTGTTTGTATTTGACAGCAATGTGGTCCCTGCAAATCCTACAATTTTTAAAGGATAGAAAGAATGTGTATGAGTATCTGTCATAATCACATGGATGCATGTGAATATGTGTAATGTGTACATCCCATCCCACTTGGTAGGACTACGCACAGAGCAAGTGAGCCAGCAATATCATGGATCATCCGTCACTTGGCAGATAAGAGCGTGAACGGGCTAAAGAGAAGGCACAGGAAATCAAGCGCCACCAAAACCCACTGGGTGTGCAGAATCCACAGGGTGCTGCTGGGCTGAAGGAGACACTGAAGCACAGAGAGGACAGCTTACATCAAAAAAACATTTAAAAAAATCCCCCAAAAAACCCCAAACAAAACAAAAAACGGGATGGCTTTTGATTCGAGTGTGTGTTTGTGTTATTAAACAGCGTCTCGGCCTGTGTGATCTTTGGCAGTGGTGCGGTAGCAGAGGAAGTGCAGCAGGAGGTGGGGGAGTTTTGTCTGGCATGACACCAGGGAGGCACAGAGGCCAACCACATGGCCTGGTAGGCAGAACTGCAGGGGGTTTAGAGCACGCAGAGGTCATCTTGAATTTCAGGCAAGAAACACTGTGCGGCAGGAAAAGAACTGTTAGTTAGATAAGCCATATGTCAAGGGTCACCCGTGGTTTTAGAGGGAAGGACTGATCTTTCAAAAGGCATTGTTTTCAGGCTTCTCAATACTTAAACGTAGGCCACCCTGTGGATAGTACATCCTGTGGGATAGCAGAAATAATAGGTGGAATATTTATCTTTTTTTTATTGAATCCTGGTATTTCCCTCTTTAACTTGCTCTATAGAGAAAAGCAGAAAAATCTTTGAAAACATTTTGGGTTTGCAGAGATTACAGATTCCCCAGGCAATCAGATATTTGGCCCCTTCCCTACTGTTTCAGAGTTCTGATCTTATCTCCCCTGCAGCTTTACTCTCTTTTAGCAGGTTTCTGTGACAGTTAATAGGATGTCCTTAAAGATAAAATCATTGCTCATTTTTTGCATTGGAACAGACTGCACCAAGAAATGTACATTTGTTTCCCTTCTCTCTATCTTTTCTCTGTTTCATTCACCCTCTCTCCTCCTTGCACTTCAGGTGTCATCTTGGGAGCTGTAGCAGGGATGTTGCTTCGTGTTGCCTCGCCAATCCATCCAGATATTGTCATGGTGATTGCTTTTCCTGGAGACATCCTGATGAGGATGCTGAAGATGTTGATCCTGCCGCTCATCATCTCCAGTTTAATCACAGGTGCAGTGTGTCTGCTCGTTCGCAGCAAATGTGCTGTGTCATTATAAGGATAATTAAATATTTTACTGGTGTATTTTGTCTTTACACGTTTGACCATCTAAGTGAGTAGCTCATCTACAATTGAACTTAACTGCAAACTATTCAGCTAAACAGTTCATTACTATGATATTTTTAATAAGGGGACAAGGCAAAGCTCTGTTGTTTCTTAAATCCAGATTCTGAACTCAGAATATTTCATGTAGCATGTCATGCAGTGCGTTAGGTGCATAATCAAACACACTTATGTAATCCGCCAATTGTCCTTTGTGTCCAGCATTCATGTGCTACAATGTCAAGTTAATATTTCCATTCAACAATTTCAAGTAATTACCAGGTAAACACCATTTGCTTGCTTTGGCTGCAGGACTGGCTGGTTTGGATGCCAAATCCAGTGGTCGCCTGGGCACCAGAGCTATGGTCTACTACATGACCACCACTGTTATTGCTGCTGTTCTGGGAGTCATCCTGGTGTTAGCCATCCACCCTGGAAACCCCAAACTGAAGGAGAATCTGGGCGAGGGCGAGAAAAACGATGAAGTGTCCAGCTTGGATGCCTTCTTTGATCTGATCAGGAACCTGTTCCCAGAAAACCTGGTGCAGGCTTGTTTCCAGCAGGTACTGGAGGACGACAATAAGAAGATGATGCACACAGATTAAGGCTACAGTGGGAATGTCAGTGCAGGTGCTATGTAGATGCTCATACCATCAGAGAAAGGCTAAAAAGAAAGCACATTTGCAAAAATAGATAAATAAATAAACAACATTGAACATTGTTGATAGTTGAGTGGCCTTGTGTGATTTGAAACATGATATATGATTACAGTAGTGGTCAACAAACTTATCACTAGTATCTGTTCCTCCTTTAACTCAGATCCAGACAGTCACAAAAAAGGTAGAGGTGGTTGTCGAGGATGTCAACGCCACCTCCGTGGAGGGCCTGGTGGCTAATATTACCAAGGAACCTCAGTATGTCATTAAGAAGTCCCTGCAGTTCAAAAGTGGCATGAATGTTCTGGGTAGGTAACCAAACTGAAAACACACACACACACACACACACACACACACACACAGTATTTAAAAAAAAATTAAACTAAAGTGGAAAGAGTCTACAGCTGTGCCAGAGGCTCTGAGGCTGCACATCGGTGCTTTGAGCTAAGTGCTAATCTCGGCACGTTTGTAGCATGTTGAATATCTTTATCTTTGTACTGAAGCAACCTAACCACTAACCTCAACACTGGTTGAATTGGAATGTCCTTAGTTTTGGAGGTATCAGGTCTTAAACCAATGTATAGAACAGTGTGTTCACATCAAAACCACAAATGTGAGTCCTATGGTGTCCTTACAGTAAAAGTCACCAAATTCTGAATCAAAGCTGTTTGTACAAATATTGTGTGACTTTTGAAAGCTCCTGGTGAAAGAAAAAGAAAAAGTCAGGGAGTGTCTTAGAGATTCATCGTCTGTGCACCATGAATATCTCTACCATATATCATGGCAATTCATCTAATAGTTGTAGAGATATTTTAGTCTGAACCAGAGTGATGGACTGGCTAGCTCATCATTGCCATCCCGAGATTAAAGCTGCTTGCATGGCTAATAATGAAATGAAAAAGCAATAGTGACAATATTACATTTACAATCTGTTTTTTGCCTGTAAATGTAAACAGTCAACTTTCATTTCTGACTAGTAATTCCTCTCATGTGCTCATCATACGGTTCCACAGTGGTATTCGGAAGTTGATGCATTTATGATTTCCTGTCACAGGTCTGATTGGTTTCTTTATTGCATTTGGCATCTGCATGGGGAAGATGGGCGAGAAGGCCAGACTCATGATTGAATTCTTCAACATCCTCAATGAGATTGTGATGAAACTTGTCATCATGATCATGTGGTTAGTATCACTTAGGAAATCTCATTGACTCATTTTGGACCTCATTTATTTTAAGAAATAACTACTACTTAAGAGTTATTTCTCGAGCCATTCAACATTTTAAAAGCGTGCAATTATATGAAGCAGAAGGTTCTGACAAATTCTGTATACGTTAATTTGAAGAGTAGCTTTTTTGTCTCAACAGGTACTCACCATTTGGTATTGCCTGTCTCATCTGTGGTAAGATCATCTCCATCAAAGACCTGGAGGTGGTGGCCAGGCAGCTGGGCATGTATATGGTGACTGTGATTGTTGGCCTCATCATCCATGGAGCAATCTTCCTGCCCAGCATTTATTTTGTTATTGTCCGGAAAAACCCCTTCTCCTTCTTCCTGGGCATCTTCCAAGCCTGGATCACTGCCCTGGGGACAGCCTCCAGGTCAGCATCACAACAAATGGATAGTTGCTCCTTTACGGGTTCACACATACAAAGCATAAACTGGCATATCTTGCTCTTCCCTGCAGTGCTGGCACACTCCCTGTCACCTTCCGCTGTCTGGAGGAGAACCTGGGCATTGATAAGAGAGTCACCCGTTTCGTGCTCCCAGTCGGGGCCACCATCAACATGGATGGAACTGCTCTGTATGAGGCTGTTGCTGCCATCTTTATTGCCCAAATGAACGGCATTCAGCTTGACCCTGGTCAGATTGTCACTGTCAGGTCAGAACACTTGTGATAGTTTATTGTAGTATTTATTGTATTGCGCAGACATGAATGATAAAACAAACAAACAACAAAAAAAACAACAACACAGGCGCGCAATATAAAATGCTAACAATCCTTGTTATTGAATGATGAAACATGATTTTTGCATAGTCCCTGTACGAAAAAAAGACTTCTTACTTGTAACAATATGAATTGTTATTGACACTATTTCATGTTTAAGTTCAGTTTGGTGAACATTATTTTTTTATAAATAAATAATGACCTAATAAACAAGGAAAAATGCAATATCAGTGTAGAGGCATTTAACAGTGAACATGTAAACCTTTGGTGGCTCAAAGCAGCAAATGTGGAGAAGAAATGTACTGTGGAGCTAAAAAACCACCAGGAGGAAGCAACATGTGCCAGTGCCTTGTCTCATGGCAGGTGGGAAAACAAATACCCACCAAGTGTCTGTAACGTTCCCAAATCCTCTTCTGTTAATTGAGTCAAAGATGGACAACCTTCAGCCTGATGTTTCATGGAATATCAATCCACCAACCCTCAAATTAATCTCCCAGTCTCACATTCCATTGCATTTGAGGGCCCAGTCTAGTGTTCTTCTGCTGCTGCTCTTTATACAAGCACCTTCAACAGCTGTTGGGCCATTTCGTACTGAATAGGGGTGAAGGTGAAGCAGGGTAGAGAGTTGATTGTAGGGGATGTGGTTAGGTGTGGTGGATCTGCATAGAGAGTGTGGCTGAGTGCTGTTTTGCCATGTTCTTCATCCAGTCTGACAGCCACCCTGGCCAGTGTTGGAGCAGCCAGCATTCCCAGTGCCGGCCTGGTGACCATGCTCCTGATCCTGACTGCTGTAGGCCTCCCAACCCAAGACATCAGCCTGCTAGTTGCTGTTGACTGGCTGCTGTAAGTTTAAGAGGAGAAAAATGCACCTGTAAACCTGTTAGTATTTTCCTCACTTAGTAAGTAATGCAAAAGCAACTTTTTTCCCTCTCTCTGCTGCTAGGGATCGATTCAGGACCTCTGTAAACGTGGTGGGTGATTCCTACGGTGCGGGCATCGTGTACCACTTGTCCAAGGCAGAGCTTGAGGAGCTGGACGCGCACGCGGCCAAATCGGATGATATCGAAATGATGACGAAGACCCAGTCCTATTACGATGACATGAAGAACCACCACGAAAACAGTTCCAACCAGTGCGTCTTACCCGCCACTGCTACTACTACAACTGCTAGCACTGCTGCTAACAATTCTGTCATAGTAGATGAATGCAAGGTACTACTAACGCTTACAGATATAGAAACTTGTATTTAACTCTCCGCATATCTGCATGCTCATCCCGCATGTCCACTTGACTGTTTGTTCTGTTAATTGCATCTTTGTACATAATGTAAACGCTTTTATTTTGTGACAGAAGTGAAACATGAGAACAACAGAAGCATGTGTACGTATATATGTCACTCTCCTGGAATAGCAGCTTTTGTGTCCAGTAAAGATCCAAAAGGTATCAAAATCAAACATTGTGACAAGTATTTCAAGCACAGTTTCATGCAAATGAGAGATAAATCGGAAAGCTTAATTCTGATTATCCTCAAGGCCAGAAAAACCTCAAAAATGACCTGAGGAGTCTCTCAGCCGCCCTCATAGCTATCAAAAGTTTGCCCCACATCAGTTTGGCCGAAACTCATCTTGATACATTTTTCCAAAATAATATTTTTTTGGGCCTATTTTCCCCTTTATTTGACTCAATTGTCAGTGTGTTTTCTCTTATCTATTCATTTCCAAAAGGTCAGCTTTTCTTATAGGATTGATGCAAAAGATGGAAATGTGTTATAGCTAATCAGCAGTCCATATAATCCCTGCACAGACACAAACACCATGACTCATTCCCAGTAGAGTTGGGTTTTTTTTTTTGCATTTTGACACCAGCACTTTCTGCACATTGCGAGTCCTGTGTTGTGAAATCGAAGGCTGTAAAGTACTATAGCATAAATGTGAAACCTTATGTACTTTGAGACCAGTTTTTGAATTTCTTTCAGGCTTTTAGAATAATATTGCGTGGTGGTCCAGAGAGCTTGTTCCCTGATAAATACACACACACACACACACACACACACACACACACACACACACACTCACAGAGGCAGAATAGGTCCACTGATGAGCTTATTTATTGATTAAAGGATAAAAGATGTTAGCTGGCAATGATAGCAGCATTTCACCCAACTAATATTCCCATAATTAAAAATTACAACTACCTTTCAGACATTTATGTAACAATGTGACACAAAAGCTTGCTATTTCCAGCATTGAATTGTCTCTGTTGTTGTTTTACGGTCTGTTTGTCTATAAATAGTATAACTCACATTTATCACTATTTTTTCACCACTGTAGCATGTTTGCAAATAACCTTAACACAGCAATGCATTCATTCATTAGAGTCTTTACCTTGTTTTCTGTGTAACTTGTTGTATTCACAATTTGTTTTTTGTTTTGTTTTTTTTAACTGTCTGTCTGTTGAGTTTTCAGTCATCATAAATGTGTGATCTGTTCTTAGGTTGGCAATGGTCCACTTTAAGGACTTCCATAAGCATGATCATCAGTGGTCATACGGAGGTTTCAGCATTCCTCCATATTTTTTTTTGCATGTTGCAAAATAGCTATGATACCTAAGATGGTGTGTTTTAATGACCAAAGCAACAACATTTTAAAGAGAGAAAAGAGAGAATGTCTTAAATGGCTTTATGAAATGTTTAAAGTCATCATTTTATCTCTTAAATTTACATAGCGACCAATCAGACTGCTTGGTTGCAGCTTTAAGTAGTATTACAAATGTATGGACTGAATCAACAATGCAGCGTTGTAGAATTTTGGAGAAACTCTTTACTAGAAGGGAAGTTTATTTTTTTGTTTTACTTATTCACCTGTGCCTTGAATCAACGGTTTAGATTTCCCCACTGACTGCTTGCAGGTAACCTCAGCCGCTAACGGCTCTGCTGCGGAGTGCACGCTTGTTGAAGAAGAACCATGGAAGCATGAATAATGGCAGCACAGAGATCCCCTGCCCCTGGGCTCCACAAGCTTTCCTATCTGGTGATAAGAAAGAGCGAATGAAAAAAAGAAGTCACACAAACAGAACTACTAATGTTTTTCTTGTGTTCTTTTTTTTTTATGTAGCTTAGGTTTTTCTTTTGAAATTAGTCCCTTTTAAAGTTTTTGCAACTGTCTATCTGACTGATATATAATACTAATTCACCTAACCGTGAAATGATGATGGAGCTATACCTTTACCTGTTAGAGCACAATATGTCCTGTATAGCAAGTACTTGCACAACATACTTCAAGGCTTAGGGAGGGAAGGAAGAGATAAAGTTTGATATATATATATATAAATGCATATATAAGCATGTATAAATCCAGATGATTCATTATTCCAATGCCAGAGGATACGTGGGAATATTAACCTTGAAAAACAATGTAATGTTTGTGTAAGGCCAACTTCTTCTCATCCAAAAATATCACGTTTAATACAGTCAGAGGCTCCGTAATGCATCTGCCTGCTGATTGCAGTTGCCCAATGTTGCTCACTCTCCCTGAGGTCCAGTAGGCTGAGGATAGGGTAGGAGGCAGGGAGAAATACAGAAAAACCTACAAGCACAGTCACTGTGGTATTACAAAGCACAAATCACACCATGGAGCCCATTTTTACCCCCTTTTTTTCTCTTTCTTATTGTCAACAAAAAAAGATTTTGACCAAGATGACCAAGTTAATTAAGGGGACCAAACAGGCAGGAAATCAATCAGTCAAATCACAGAGGCCTTTCAACTGGCTCCATGACGTTGCTCACACACTCTTTTTCACTTTTCTCACATTGATCTCAACTATTTTCTTCTGAAAAAACTTAAAAATTCTATACAGTTTTACATTCCCTTACCCCACCAGAACAACTAAGGGATGCCAATAAAATTAAAATCAAAGTGGCGTCAAAATTATTAGACGAAAATAAGAAATAACTGACATGTTTATATAATGTCAAGCACAAAAAGATGTTTTATAGAGCACAAATATGAGCGATAGAGCACAGATAAAACAAAGATCAAACCAGGTAGAATCAGTGGCATAATCAAGTTTATGAGCATTATGACAACAATGATTTTTTTCCAAGTTTAAAAAAACGAAACATTTTAAGAACAGGTTAATAAAACAGCAACATATACTCAGGCCTGTAGAATTACTCTTTAACAAGGAACAAAAAAATCATATAGTCATAAAAATGTTTACAAGAAAATGGCCTCTTATTAGCACAACTGTTTGAAATAGATTTTAATGCTGTGATAATGAGCACATACAGGAAGCACACGTTCCAGGGGTTGGATGATCCTTGCTCATGTGTGACATCTAAAAGCAAACAAATTGTATGACACGCAATGCACAAGGCGAACCACCGGGAAAAAAAAAATCAGCAACAGCTATAAAAGAAGAAGCAGCTCAGCTGTCAGACGCGATCTTGGCACACAGAAAGAGCAAGAGATGATTGATGGAATGCTCTTGCTTGCCAACCTCTTGTTTAGCCAGACCTCAGAAGGTAAATGACAATATATTTTAGCCACTAGAGCTCAAGACTGTTTCTACAAACCCTAGATGCTGCAGCTGCTTCGAGGACATTTAAGAATGTTGCCAGCTATGAAGAAAAACAATTAATTTTTTTCTGTCTTAGAACCAAACCACAAACCCACAAACAAGACTGACTGTTACTCTTTTTACGAGCCTGCGCGAGTAAGAAGTGAAACTTCAACCTTCAGTAATGCCGTGGATTTGATTTCTTTATTAGTGTTGTGCGTTCTCCTCTGTTGTTTCTTTTTGCTACTGGCAACCTCACCTTGGAGATGTTCCCTTCAAACAGCTGGCAATTAAAGTGAAACTAAGAAACTTAACACACCACTTAGCAACAACACTCTGCTTCTTAGTTCCTGAAAAACATTCCCAGAAGAGTTCTTTTATAAGCTCGGCTAACTGAAGTACGCTTTGACACAACATGGAGCGCACAGACTGGTGCACAGCATACACACAGTTGCACACACCTAAACCTGTTTCCCCCCCAGAATCACACACATAGGCCAAACACATGCACGAA
The DNA here is from genome assembly GCA_001698575.1 of Mola mola. Taxonomy (NCBI): domain Eukaryota; kingdom Metazoa; phylum Chordata; class Actinopteri; order Tetraodontiformes; family Molidae; genus Mola; species Mola mola. Next base: position 2,418,051 of record KV751367.1, on the reverse strand, counting down.
CACTTACATCTCAAAGCTGTGCACAGCTAGCTGCAGAGCACTGACACCCTAACAGCCCCCCTGAGTGTGATCTTTTGACCTTTTGATTTTCAGGAAGTTAATAAATAAAAACCCTCTCCAGTATGGAGACAATGCAGACCATAGTGTCATCGATGGGGATTGAGTGTTGGACCACTATTATGTTCAAACTCACGGTTTTTAGAAGCATGAATAAAATAAAAAAGCTTATTTTTTTGCACCACTATCTTAAAAGCATGATATTTTAAAGTGCCTCCTTGCACTTTGTGTATATATTGTAGGTAACAGATGGGTTTTTGTTTGTTCGTTTGTTTGTTCCTTTTGTTTTCTTTATGGGGGGCTTTGAGATGGTACGTAGGAATATAGTTTCATTGCTGTGACATTTTTAATGTAATCCACTAGGTCGATTAAATCATCTATGTGCTGAGCAAAACTTAGATTAGACGAACAAAAAAAAAATGTATAGAAAGGAAATTGTGTGTGCTTGTTTTTTATTCCCTATAAAAATAGCTGTCAACTAGTTGTTTTACTTACCTGTCACACACCAATATATAAATATCTTTTTTTTTTTAATCTAATGTAAGCATTCTGAATGTTCGTTCCATGAAGATATACAAAGTGTGCATTCATTTTCATTGTACATAAATAAATATATAATTGTTCTGTTCAGTGGCGATGCAGAATTTTGTCCGGAAGTACAGTGATCCCGAAGCAAACCCGGTTTTTGCACGAAGGTGAGGACGAGCGAGAGAGTGAATGAGGAGAGAGAGAAGGAGAGAGGGAGGGGAGGTTCCAGTTATAAGTTATTTTGTTGGGAAATACTGTGGTAAAGGTTGCTGAGGGGGAAAAAAAAGGGTCAAATTTGCCTCGCATGTAGGGCAGAGAGGACTCGGGCAAGTGAAACATCAGACACGTTGAACTGCCGGACACAGTATAGAGCAGCTTTTCTCAGGTGACTCATCTGAGCCATTTTGTCTTCTCATCAGAAAGTGCCAGCTTTAGTGTCAGGCATCTTTGTTCACCTGGTGCATGTGCATTTAAAGCCGCAACACATGAATATCTAGATGTGTTCCTACATGGCATATCTTCACACGTTTGACCTCTCATGTGCCATCAGCATCGTGGAGGCTCACAGACCTCCGACTCCACTCAGTAAACTGCCTTTACTCCAATTGCCTTTTTTTTTTTTTTTTTGTTGTTGTTTGCTTGTTTGTTTCAGAAACTTAATGCACGCACAAACACCGGAACTCCCTGAGCTTAACAGTCCTGATTAAAAATTCAACTGACTGACACGGCGTCTCAACAAACTGCCAGTATATCGTGAAGCTTGTCCTTTTCCAATGAAATGGGTCTTTTTTGAGAAACTGATAATGCAGATAAACTGTCTCGCTCCTACCTACGATTTCCTTTCTTGATCTTACTTTTCTAGGCCTTCCCTCTTTGTAAAGCTGTTGTAATTTTGATGTAAAGGCAGAGCGTAAGGGTGGGGGAAATACTATGAAGAAAAAAAAAGACAAAAAAGTAACAAGAATTCTTTCCTCGGTCTATGGTATACATAAAAAAATCTGTTTCTACATATCAATAAGTGTTGTACCTTTGGTGTACATATACAAATATAACTAATAAATGTTGATTCATAACTAAATATGGTTGGTCTTTGTTGATTTTTGACTCACTTCATGACCCACACACAGATATATTCTACTGATTCTTTTCTGAAGATTCTTTTTTGTATTCTGATTCTAAACATAATGCCTTTAAAAGATGCATGGTCCTGAAAATAATGAGGAATTGTCATCTGCAGTCATTTTGATGACTAAATTATTGGCTGTTTAACTGCTGCCTGCCTCGTCATTCCTACAGAGAGCTATAGAGGAAAAGCCAATGCTTTGCTAAATCAACACATTAGAGCCTTCACTTAGCAGCATCAAAAAAGTGTGTCACATAGATAATTTACAAAGTCTGAAGCTCTCTACAATAACTACGGTATATATATTTTTCAAAAAGGATATATTTTTTTTTTTTTTAGATGCAACCCTGTTTTCTGCTTGTTTAGAGCCAATAGTAGGTACATTAGACAAATGACATCACATAAAAAAAAGACAAGCTCAGCCCAAAATAGAGACACATATTACAAAATGACAAAGAAGTAGCACAAAATCATATGGAATAATTTACTCCACATAAGCATTATGTCCACGCAGCTTTAAAACATAATAAATGAACGTGAAATAATTGGTCTCTTTTAGCCACTTGTCAGTGAAAACACGTTTACGGCACTACACGCAGTTGAATGCTGTGAAGATAAAGGGCAGTCCCTCTGTCTTCGTCTCCCCTTCCCGTGTGTTGACATATTCAGTCATCCCGACCGGCGCCATGGAAACCTCACTTCCTCCATACGTGGGGACCATTTACCATAGCTCTCTTCTGTCTTCACACACACAAAGTGTAATGAGTGGGCAAACACCAAATTCTGGACACATTTATTACCATTTCCAATTTTCATGACAAACCTTTCCGGCGATGCATTTTGTTAATTTTTCATTAAAACCTGCCTAAACTAGTACATTTGCTACTTCTCAAAATAAATCATATAAGCAGAGCGAGGAGGAAAGTCAAAAAGAAAGTTTGCAATCGCTGTACATAAATGCAATGTTACACTGAGAACCAGGAGATATTAGTCGTCATACAGGGAGTAATGTGGATATACGTGACCGTACAGAGCGAGCGCATTGAGGCCTGGGCAAACAAACTTCATTCATCGAAATCCCCCCACCACCCAGGAGCCTTTTACTTTTTTTTTTTTTTTTTTTTTTAGAAAAATTTTTTTTTTTTTTTTCTTTTATAAGGAAACATTGTTATGTGTTTGCAGCACATGTGCTCCCACGTTATAACATTTAGTGCCAAAAGCCTCGGGCTCCTCTTACTTACTTGTCTGGCCTGATCTGAAAACTGACATTTAAAAAATGGTTAATCTGCCATTCAATTCTTCCTTTTGTCATTAACCACTGTGTATATAGTATGTATACACATTGTCTTTGTCTCTATGCTTATCCTTAGGATAACAACAGGGATCGTCATATTTTAGAGCTCTGTATAAATATCATATGAACAGAATTCATTGATGAATGCTTGTTCACGTTTGCATACTTTACATGAGCTTCATGATTACATCATTCACTCCGCTTTGTTTATTGAAAAATCCATTCACAATTATTTACCTCAGAGTTACTGTTAAATAATTCAAAAGAAATGACATACTCCTCCCTACCAAAACAACAAAAAGCACTTGTAGCTATTGCTAAGGCATTTCCATAATGTTGGTTTTATATACAGAGACCAAGAAAGAGGGAATCAAAGCATAAATTAACATAGTGACATCCCCAAGTGGAATAAAAAAAACAACAAACCCTATTCACAGGCGATGTCTGAAATATACACAAGGTTGCCACAATCCGCAAAACAAAACAAAGAAATTGAACATTTTAAAATCAACACGGGTTGTTTCGTTTAAAATGATGTTCTCCCTATCCGCAGCATCTCAAGTAAAATAAACCAGTTGTCATCCTTAATTTATTGTTTCCCATTTAGGCTGAAAGATGGTGAAATTTAAAAATCCACCAATTCTATCATTTATCGTTGTGAGAATTTAGACCCTCACCACCCACTCCTTTTAAAGCCCGTGTCTGTCCAGCAAAAACATGCAAACCCAGCCATATTCACACACCATGCACTCAGTAACCTGCACAAGACAAATGCTGCACATGTTGGTTGGAAAGAGGCTCTCCACCTCCATAAGACACACACCCTTACCAAGTGTCCTTACAGTGCTGGCCAAAGCAGTTTTCTTCTCTGGTCTTCGGAGCCCCACCACCCAACACCCGTCCAATCTCCAATCCACTCCTGACTCCGCACCTTCCTGTCTTCACCTACTATTCTCCCCTGTCTGCCACTCCCTCACGCCAGCTGTTCTTTATCTGGCGACTCCTCTAGCGTGATGACAGTGAACTCCTCCGTGTTGCCATTCTCCTGGATCTTCTCCTTGTTCATGAGGGTCACCATCTCCTGCTCCCGCTCCTCGGCGTGGGAGCTGGATGCTGCTGCAGTAGCCTCGCTCCCCTCTCTGCCATCTTTGGATGTAATCGTCAGGGTCTGCCGTTTGCCGCACAAGCTGAAAATAGCACATTGAGACACGTTTATCTTTGTTGGCATCTCTCTGTCTGCAGCAAAATATGTGAAAATTGGAATTTTCTAACACTGAAAACACATTATATGACAGCTCTATTAGTTTTAGGATCAAGAAAGCAGCAGACATACCTGTTTCTTTTGGCAACAGCTACACACACGAGAAGAATAACAGCAACTGCCACGATCACTCCGATGATTACCAGCCAGTCTGTGAGGAGAAATCAGAAGTCATGACTTGACAGTGGCAAAATAATCCAAGCAGAAGCGTTGTTTTTCCCAACATGATCTTATCCTCGCTGTCACGATGACTCACTGAATGAACCCCTGCGCTCCTTTAGACCAGACTCAGGGAAATCAGGAGTTATGGCCTGACCGTTGCCATTAGGCTCTTGCGGTTCTGGAGCTGCATGACAAAAGGCAGATGTGTGAATTGGATATGGGTCATTTACAGGCCAGTAAAGAAGTACACAACATATCAGAGAATGTCTTTCACTTTCAGCAAATTTATACCTGCATATTTATGAATATATGGTCTTTGTGAAGCTGCTTACGACACAGCAAATTACATGTCTTTGTTACACACTTGCATGACATTTTGGCCTGTTTGCTGACTGCACAGTTCAAATTCACTGAGGCCTGAGCTCAACCCAACACAAGAGGGCGTCATGTGTTCTTAATGTTACTTCAGTCCTTCCAAAACCTGTTGCATTCGTACTTGGGGATGTATCAGTGTTAGGAGTGTTTCCATGTATTTAAAAGAGCAATTAATTCAAGTATCACCATTTCATAGGAGCATTCTTTTGGAAACACAGTGGAAAAGTGTTGACTTAAAAACAGGACACTTGCACTACAGTCCACTGTGCACACACTGTTACTGTCTCCACAGCAGTGTTATTAGCGTCACACATCAATTTTTGTTGCATGATTACAAATCTTACATTTTTTCCTGCTGTCTTCATTCTGTCCGTCCTCTATTGTCGTGACATTTTCTGCCTCCAACTCTGTTTTCTTTGGTTCTTCAACAGGGGCCATTGGAGAGACTCCCTCCTCATCGGTGTTGGGGGGCCGCATCCCAGAGCCAGTGGGCTGGTCGAACTTGGTGGGAGTGAAAGTTAGGCCCACATTGTTGTTGTCTTGCCCTTCAAAGGGGGTTTGTTTGACAGAACCCTCAGTGGGAGTGGCAGTTGATGAGGGCTCATCGTGTGGTGTTCTTGAAGTCGAGGGCCAGGATTGATCTGATTGGAAATCACAAAGTGTTAACGTTGCAAATAACTATGGATTTAAGAACAATAACCAGGTCTTGGCTGCATTGCAGTATTTATTTGGATATCATGCCTGACTCCGTCATTTTTTTAAATTTTGCTTTTCAGTTGTAATATCAGTAAGAAACAGAAGCATATTATCATTAACATGCAAGGAGAATCCCTAAAACTGAATTAGTACAGGCCTTATGTAAACACGCAGCACTAAATTAGTGCAGTACTTCAGTACTTTTTTTGAAATATTGAAATCTGATTTTGTCCTATCGTAAAATTCATGTTAACCCTTTAACTCCAATCCCTTCTCCCAGAAAAGAGCATTGTTCAACGGTTATATTTATCTTCCTGCTCTCAGAACTGCGGGGTTAACGCATGTGCGACGCACTGAAGTAAACTGGTCTTTAACGTGTATTCACAGATAATATTTTGCTTTTCCGGTGTTTATCGAATGCTCATCTGAAAAACCCTCAGCTGAGGCCATGTAGAGTGTTACCAGTGGTAATGTGTGATCTTGAGTGCATATTTTTCGAACAAACCTGTAAGAAAGAGGTGGGAAACTGATAACATCAGCACTTAACAGTCAGAACAAAGGATCTCTACCAGCTGTCTTCCTGTTCAGTCAGAGATAGGTTATGCTAGTCTTCGTGTTGACGTTGACTATCTCATCCTTGATGACCTAAACAAACCTGATTTGGCCTATTTTCAGAGGACCTTGTCTGTAGGATCTGCAGTACCACCTTAAATCTCTACATTTATTTCATTATGGTGTTATGCACATTTGCCAAACATGGATACGTTATAAACTGACTTTTAGAACCTGGAAGATGCATCTTTAACATCAAAAGTTAACATATTATTAGACACTTCAGTATGTCTAAAAATCTGTATATGTGTATCTGTATATTCACTGAATATTTGTATTGAACTAGGAGTGATACATTTTTGATGTATTTTTTACTAACCTAATCCATCTGGAGTTGAAGTTTCATTGGGCCTTCTGAAGGCATTTTGACAGTCCTTCTCTGGTCCAGCTTGCACGGGGGGACACAGCAAATAGAAGTTACGCAAAATGGAGAAGCACACTTACACAAACTTTTCTTATTTCCTGTGGACATAGTCACCTTTATCATCATAGCAAAAGGCATCAAAAGTATCTGTTCTTTCATGTGGGAAAACCAAGAACCCGACTGTGTTGTTGGCACATTTCTCATGGTGTTTGTGTCTGATGATGACGGTACTCATGTTGGCGGTCCAGCTGTACCTGAATGGACACAGCATTGTCACAAGATGAAATCTTTTAACACAATTTTTAGCAAGTTTGGAGAGATCTGTCGGTACATAATGTCTCCAAGTTTACACATTACATCACTGTGCTAAAAAAAGTAGCTCAAATGCATTTGAAAAACAGATTCTTTCAACACATGACACCCATGCTGTGTATGTGCTAACTGAAAGTCTTCCTTCTTCTTTTCTGATTCTTCATGTCTTGGCGCAATGCAGTGACCATGACCCAGAGCATTTCACGGAGAATGGCAGTAATTCAACTTAAATTATATTTCCCCAGTCTTTCAGGCTTTAACTTTTCACAGAATGTATTCTTTTTGAAAATGACTCCAGTATGCATTCAATAAGGTTATTGAATGCAACGGCGATGTTGTAAGTCAAAACGTTTTTATTTCTAAGCTGTGTGTGTCCCTCCTTCTAGGCCCGAGGGCTAAACACTGTCTCATGATTCATCTGTGAGTCTCTGCCAGACGAAGAAGCCAGACAGTCCATAAGTCACAATATTGATGTAAAAACCAACATGCATGTATGATTTTAACTTATGAGACATTATATGGCTGCATTCACGATGATCAGAAGTTAAAGGAGAATTACGGTATTTTTTTAACTTAAGCTCTGATTCCTCAACTATGAGGGTCTGGGGACTCAGTCAATGCCATTTAATAATAGCCAGCATGTTGGAAGTAAATTGCATTTCTGGAAAATAACAAAATTCAAATTTTGTTTTTGCTTTCTAATTCATGTTACCAGACCTTGTCACCACTGAAAGTATATTTAATTTTAAAAAAAGCTATTTATTTCCAGTGTTTTGACTTCCCAACACTGTTGCATTGTTAGCAGTCTTAGTGATCAAATTCCATACTGGAGTTATCCTTTAAGTGCACTTCTGGGGTTTTAGGATTATTGTTGACTATTTATAAAAGCATATTTCGCAACATGTCAGAGCTAATAAAGGTGAAATAATAAAGATGTGACAGATCTAAGAAGCATTAAATGGCTCATATAAAGGCAAAAAAAAACATCCCCTTTTTACATAAACCAATGTAAATATCAATTCAAGCAAAGCTTATGGTGTCACCTGCATGTTTCCATGCTTTTATTATACGCTTCCCGGACTTGATCTTCATTTGCCAAGGTGGTCATCAGCTGCTCACACACTTTCTGAGCCATGTCAAAGTCCAGGGAGTGACGTTCTGCTCCTTCAACCAGAAATACTCCGGCATAGCTGCAACTGCGAGAACTCACTGTAGAGAAACAGGAGGCAAAAACAAAACGTTCAGGTGTCTCGTAAAGAGTTAAATCATCAGTAATTGCAGGTGGGAAGAACCAGCACATACTATTTCTTTACGTTATAAGCTGGAACGTTAAGTAAAAAGTAATTTTTAGCCAGAAACAGCGAACAGTGGGGCCACAGAAATGCAACGAAGGAAACAAATCATACTCCTGATTATTTCTGTCTATGGAGGGAATACAGTATTTTGTGCAGTAAGGATCCTGCAAGGATTGTGTGCATTTCAAAATGGGAATCTGCTATTCGGTCTTGACTCATAAATGATACATGGTGGAATCAGTTTAAGAGAAACAACAAACCACAAAATATTTCTGTTTTTTATTTAAAGAAAAAAACACAACGGTTTTAACTGCTCATTGATATTGAGATCTACAGTATTTTGGGAGATGGTTCTGTAGAAGGCACAGCTATTTCCTACTTTCAATCACCTTAAAGGAGAATTTTGGCATTTTTCAATCTATACCAGAATTCCGAACTGAGAGTCCCATCATTACATCTTTTTCTGAAAATAACTCCAGCAGGGAGCTGAGTCGCTCGGACAGATTAGCTCAACCAAGCTACAATCCAACATGGGAATAACATCTGGTACAGGGAGCAGATACCTACAGAGAAACAACCTTGTGTTTTTGACTTGTTTAGTGTAAAGATACTGTATAATGTTTCTGTTTCCTGTCACTGAGCAACTGAAACATGATGAATATAATGATACTTTTTATCTTTACAGTTACTGAATTAAAAACACACATGTTTCACTGGAGGTATGTACACCTTGTTACCAGAGACTTGCAACAAAATTATGTGTTCTTAGTGGCAAATACGATTAATATTTTTTTCACGCTCATCGTGCGTGGCGTCATTGCATTATGTGGCCTTGCCAAGCCAGATTTTAAGCCTCAAAGTTCAGGAAATAGGGCCTAGGATGAAAAATACTAGAATTCTCCCTTAACTTCTGATCATGGCTAATGTGAATGCAAATATGTAATTTCAAATAAGGTGAAATCATACATGCTGGTTGGTTTTTACATGAGTATTGAATTATGAGTTATGCACTGACTGGCCTTTTCATCTGGGGGAGACTCAAAGACGAATCATGAGACAGTGTTTAGCCCTCAGGCCTCTCAGAGAGTGCAAGTTGTCCACAACAAACTGTGCAACCAAGTGTATATGTAACACTTAGAGATGAAGGAAGTGTAGAAAGAGGCCCACAAAGACAACAAGATTTATGGCAAACAAAAAACCAAACATAAAAGTTTCATTAATTTTCAGCACACTATAAGCTGTGTTTACATGCGCAAAATTTCTTAACCAGGTTAAAAATTTTGAGGGATTGGAAATTTGGAATCTGCTGTTTATATGGAGGCTAAATTAAATAATCCGATCACGACGTGCGTATACATGCACCAAGCTACTAGTTTTGTTTCTACTGTTCTCTGGGATCAAGCTACGGGCTCGGCAATGCATAATGCTCTTGTGTTACAGGAGGAGAGAGCAGGAGGACATGCGCGGCACACATGCGCAGTGAGGGTAATCTTACCCAAACAGGAAGTCGCAATCGGAATAAGTGTTTACATGGACACAGTTCGGAATAAGGATCAGCATAACACCCCCCTCGATCGGAATATAATTTCTTTCCGAATTAGCCGAATAAGGTCAGAATCTTCCAATTGACGTGTTTACATGAAGGATTTTTATTCCGATGAGCCCTTTATTTATCCGAATATTTGTGTCCATGTATCTGACCTCTTTCTCAGACACAAAGAGGTTTAGTTCCCATTGGGTTCAAGTGGTTCTTCATCAAGAATGCCTACAGTAGATAGTATACCCAAACTTTCACTGTAAATAGTATTTGGAAACGCATTCAATAGTGAATGTTAACTAGAGAAGTTAATAGAATTAATAGGTTTTGAGAGGTAATCCGCAAAACCTGCTCTTTGTGAAAGTCAAATTGATCACTCCCAATGAGTAAAATTTTATTTGGTAAAATCGGGCAGCTGGTGCACAGTGTGTCCCATTTGTGATTCTCCCCCGAAGCCCCAGGAAAATTGCTTCATGGAAGTGAACACAAAAACGCAAACTAGGTGTAAGGAGCAGAGGAACAGGCAGCATGTGTGTGTATGTGTGTACGTGTGTGTTTGTACACATGGAAATCACTTCAAAATTCAAATAGCCACAGGTCCATTGCACAGACATTTTGGTGATCATTTACGCTGAGAATGAAGGAGAAAGTCGACACCTGCAAAGATTCTGGTGATATTATCAGGGCTGCACAGACATCACTATAATATGACTCGATGGTGATCTTTGGGTGGCAACCTCTCTCTCATTTAAAAAACTAAGCCTGTAACGAAATAGCCAGAACTGTTGTAAAAGGGCTTAAGGTCCAGTCGTCAAAATATGTCATTAAATGTGCTGAAAACACATAACATTTAGTGCTGCAACATTGTAACACTGCACAATGGCTTGAGGTTTCATATTCAATACAAAGCAAAAAAAGTAGGATTCTTTACTGCAAATGCAAATTTGATATGAAGATTTACTGAAGACCGTACTGTGCAAGCTTGGAGGAAGCACATATCTACCATGTCTGTTTGGTGCTTGTTTAAATGTGTTGCCATGGTGACTGTTGCAAAGGTTGTGAAAGATGTCCAACGTAAAAACAACAGAGGGTAACAGGAAATAAACACACACTGAGTTATATTTATAAGGTGACAAACAGGGAAAAAAAAGTAACATGGAAACTTATGTTGCAGCAAACAACCATAGAATAAAGAAGATTTGTAAAAAAAAGGTCTGCATAATCTTGGAATGTTTCATCAAAAATAAAGACCTTGATGTTTTGGCACCTGGATGATGTTTCTCCTAGTTTTATTCAGGGGGCACAAATAGCAGGTTGGAAGAAGAGTGAAATTATTGGAAGAGGTCATGGTGGGGCAAACTGTGCAACCAAGTGTATATGTAACACTTAGAGATGAAGGAAGTGTAGAAAGAGGCCCACAAAGACAACAAGATTTATGGCAAACAAAAAACCAAACATAAAAGTTTCATTAATTTTCAGCACACTATAAGCTATGTTTACATGCGCAAAATTTCTTAACCAGGTTAAAAATTTTGAGGGATTGGAAATTTGGAATCTGCTGTTTATATGGAGGCTAAATTAAATAATCCGATCACGACGTGCGTATACATGCACCAAGCTACTAGTTTTGTTTCTACTGTTCTCTGGGATCAAGCTACGGGCTCGGCAATGCATAATGCTCTTGTGTTACAGGAGGAGAGAGCAGGAGGACATGCGCGGCACACATGCGCAGTGAGGGTAATCTTACCCAAACAGGAAGTCGCAATCGGAATAAGTGTTTACATGGACACAGTTCGGAATAAGGATCAGCATAACACCCCCCTCGATCGGAATATAATTTCTTTCCGAATTAGCCGAATAAGGTCAGAATCTTCCAATTGACGTGTTTACATGAAGGATTTTTATTCCGATGAGCCCTTTATTTATCCGAATATTTGTGTCCATGTATCTGACCTCTTTCTCAGACACAAAGAGGTTTAGTTCCCATTGGGTTCAAGTGGTTCTTCATCAAGAATGCCTACAGTAGATAGTATACCCAAACTTTCACTGTAAATAGTAATTGGAAACGCATTCAATAGTGAATGTTAACTAGAGAAGTTAATAGAATTAATAGGTTTTGAGAGGTAATCCGCAAAACCTGCTCTTTGTGAAAGTCAAATTGATCACTCCCAATGAGTAAAATTTTATTTGGTAAAATCGGGCAGCTGGTGCACAGTGTGTCCCATTTGTGATTCTCCCCCGAAGCCCCAGGAAAATTGCTTCATGGAAGTGAACACAAAAACGCAAACTAGGTGTAAGGAGCAGAGGAACAGGCAGCATGTGTGTGTATGTGTGTACGTGTGTGTTTGTACACATGGAAATCACTTCAAAATTCAAATAGCCACAGGTCCATTGCACAGACATTTTGGTGATCATTTACGCTGAGAATGAAGGAGAAAGTCGACACCTGCAAAGATTCTGGTGATATTATCAGGGCTGCACAGACATCACTATAATATGACTCGATGGTGATCTTTGGGTGGCAACCTCTCTCTCATTTAAAAAACTAAGCCTGTAACGAAATAGCCAGAACTGTTGTAAAAGGGCTTAAGGTCCAGTCGTCAAAATATGTCATTAAATGTGCTGAAAACACATAACATTTAGTGCTGCAACATTGTAACACTGCACAATGGCTTGAGGTTTCATATTCAATACAAAGCAAAAAAAGTAGGATTCTTTACTGCAAATGCAAATTTGATATGAAGATTTACTGAAGACCGTACTGTGCAAGCTTGGAGGAAGCACATATCTACCATGTCTGTTTGGTGCTTGTTTAAATGTGTTGCCATGGTGACTGTTGCAAAGGTTGTGAAAGATGTCCAACGTAAAAACAACAGAGGGTAACAGGAAATAAACACACACTGAGTTATATTTATAAGGTGACAAACAGGGAAAAAAAAGTAACATGGAAACTTATGTTGCAGCAAACAACCATAGAATAAAGAAGATTTGTAAAAAAAAGGTCTGCATAATCTTGGAATGTTTCATCAAAAATAAAGACCTTGATGTTTTGGCACCTGGATGATGTTTCTCCTAGTTTTATTCAGGGGGCACAAATAGCAGGTTGGAAGAAGAGTGAAATTATTGGAAGAGGTCATGGTGGGGTTGGAAGAAATACAGTACTTTTTTTTCAGCTACATGTAAAGAACCTGCTCCTGCTCGCTCACAACAATAGAGTCACTGCCTCAGAGTGTCCGAGAGAGTGTAGAAGTTTCAATTTTACTGTCATTTTTGCAGTGGCCTATGATGATGGGGGTAATTTATTTAATTTAATTTTTACATTGTACTGTGCCTTCTGCACAGATACTGTATTATCATCCCAAGTAGGGAGGCTACAGATGCATCAATTTTTGGGTACGATCCTTTTTAGAAATGTGAAAACTTGCTGTTTGTTGCATTGTGGCCAGATCTCTCTGGAAAAACCTAATTTAATCTAAATCAAATTTGCTAATTTGGTTATTTTCCATTGGCTGCTAACAATAAACAGAGGATGTTGAGCTCTCAGCTGCACTTGGGCTACAAGAGTTGGTGCCAACGCTTTTTTTTTTTTTTTTTTGCAACTCAGTTTATGTTCTTTACTTATTTCATATACACACAGACAGACACGCCTCATGCGGCCACATGGCACAGTGTCCCTGAGAGTAAAAGGCCCTAGCTGACCCCACAAACCTCCGAGAGAGATCAAAGTAAGCACAGCTCTCTGCCCGTGAGCTGAAAACGGTGCTGACGCGAATCAGAGGTGTAATCATTAGTATGCAGAGGGAATGTTCTCAATGCTTTTTTACACAGTGGAGAAGAAGGCTATGCCAAAGCGCTGACTCTCCACAATGCTTCGTTGTCACCTAGCAGACTTGAAACCAAGGAGACAGTGTACAGGACCTGAGAGAAAAGGGAGCTTTAACACGATGTCTTGCCAAAACCTCCAGCTGCTCTACAAGTAATTGACAAGCCTGGTTCTCCACTCCCACTCCACTTTCTCTCCCCACTCCCTTTTCTCATGTTTTGTCTCATAAGCCTCTGTTTGTCTTTTCTGTGCCAGCAATAAAGTACAAATTACCCCCTGCATGCAGGTGCGCAAACACGCAGGCAGATCACAGATCAAAATGCACGACAAACACCTTGAGGCATAACCTCTGTGAGTCCAGACACAACATCGAGCGCAGCAACAGAGCCATATCAGCACGCTGATTCCAAGATTAATAACCGGCACATAACATCAGCTTAGTTCTTAACCTCTCTTCCTGTCTTTCTTGAACATGCTTTTCTGAAAATTTCTCAACGCATCACGTGTGCAGGCGCCCCATGCCGGAACAGAGGCCCTTCTGTATGTCCTGCTGCCGCTGTAACATCCTTTTAACCACAGTTTATCAGCTGGTTTGTAGAGAGGACATCTTGTCATGACTGCCACAATGCCCCAGCGTCCTGTATTATCACACTTGAAGTGAAGCTGCTCAGTCAGCAGGCATGTCCTCTCATCCACCGAGTCCACCGAGCCAGTGGGACAGGTGAAACATGAGATCTGGTGCTAATATGTTTGTGCGCACACACACACACACACACACACACACACCAACACCAAATTCTGGCATTAAACTGAAGGTCACAACAAGGACTCTCCCTCTGTTTTTCTCTTCACCGTGCCATTTTTTTTTCACACCTCCAATCATTACGTACTTCCCTATTTGAAAGCGGCTTTCTTTCAAATCCCTGTCATGCACACTTTGTTTGCACACTTGTTTTGTCTTTTAAAAAACTTGAAGCTCTCCTCCAAATTCAAAAGAACGGTTCAGTGAATCCAAACTGATGATCTGTGATTAATCATACACTTCACCTCCAATACTCCTTTTTCAAAAATCCATGTTTGAAGATAAAGGAACCTGTGATGGAAAATTTCAATTGGCATGAACATCTGTATTTGTTACTCTTCATGATTCGTTTTATTTTTTCTTTTCGGATGGGAAATGCTCATTCACTTTCTAAGAGCTGTGAGGCAGTCACAAACAGTGAAATGTCTACTCCGAATCGCACATCTGAAGCGAAGTATTAACACTCATCTTGCTTGTTTAATCCATGCAAAACCAAGAATCTGGACATGGTCAAGCTGCTTCTGATGGCTGTTTCCAGTCTCCATGCTTGAGGCTAAAGCCAGTTCAGCCTCAGCCTAAAAAGCCACTGCCCTTTTTTTTTTCAAGATATGGAAAAACAAGGGACCTCTTCTTTGTGTCCCATCACGCACATTTAAATGCCTTTTCATATGAAACCAAATATAGCTCAAGTAAGATCTGCTGTTATGCTAGTTAGGAAATGCACGAAGATGTTTGCACACTACAAAGCTCTTTCTGAGCAGTTTTACGCGGGACAAAAAGAGGAAACTATATCGTTAGGGAGACTGGAATGCACAAAAAGCAATTAAATGATTACAAAACCACACAAAAAAACGACTGCATGCTGGAATATGAGGACCTCCACTAAAGGCCAAGTCAAAGACACTGGGTAAAGAGAAGAAAATAAAAAGTGGAGAGGAATTATACAAGAGCTGGGTGCAGGGCCATTTGTTTCAGGGTGGTTGATTTGTATGGGAAGGAACATTGACAGAGGAGTCAAGCACGTGTCTAAGGGTCTCAGATAGCAGGAGATGGTACTCTGACAGGCACAAGCCCCCTCTGTCAGGGTCCAGTTAGTCCACAGGACCCCTGACCAGAACTTTTACGCCAAATAAGGTACCTACCAACCCGAGCCAACCCTACCTATCTAAATGGACAATATGCACTCATGGTCTACACAGGACTCCAGAAAGGTACGACACTACACACCAGAAGACAGTTTTCGGATGTCGGAAGTTTTGCATACGTTGCCTTCTGATGGTCACTTACTGGTTTTAGAGACAGGGCACTGGCTGTTGATGACTAATCAACTAAACAATTTTTCCTAGTCACAGCTGCATCCGAATTTAAATGTACACAAATACTTGACTCAATTAACCAATGAAAAAAGTCATTCGAATGCCATTTTCACTCACTGCTGCATTAGAGATCTCTGTTACCAGACAATGTTTTTTGTAGAATTGTGCCTGCTTGTGGATGCTACAGGTTGACAAAAGCATTGTAAAAGCTCTCCATAAACAGGCCCTAGCTGATATAAAGTGCAAGAATCCTGCATTTAATGATGCACGTCAGGGAAAAAAAGAGCCACAGCTTTGAGGTTCAAAGGCAACGTCCAGACCAGGATGAGCTGTCACCACCACGGGACACCAATTACTCTCAGCTCTCAGACTTGGAGATGCAAAACATAAAAGCCTGACACACAAGGAGCCTTTGAGTTGGGGAGGGGGGGCGCAAACACTTGCTGAAGTGCCAAAATACGGCCAAATATATAGCTCGGTGCTGATCCCTGCTTGGCGCAGTACCACAGGGAGTCTTTGTCAACAATTGCCGCCTCCTCAGGGACAGAACAAGCCAGACAAAGCCCAGACCTGCTTGAGTCAGCGCCAGCTTCACCTGTCGAGACACACTCATCTGAGTGACACATCCAAACAAGAGAGCAGAGAGCACATGCGAGAGACAAAGGGAGAAGAGGGAGACTTTTGGGTGGTGTTGATTGGGGAGCTACAGCGATTGTTGAACATCCTTTGTGTCAGAAAATAAAGCATCAAGCATGGCAGTGCAGGCTGCAGCAACACTGCTACGAGGCAACAAAGTTTTCTCTCCTTCTGTCTGTAAAGAAGGACTACACCGATCACCGAAAGCCCCGACAGATAGGGTTAACGTCTCAAAATGTGAATGTGCATGAGGCAGAGAGTGTGCAAGAGTCTCCTTTGTGTCTGTCAGGAGTCTCAGACTGCCAGACACAAGCCTGTCTGTGCTGGAGGAGCACATGCTCTCTTGCCGGCACCCGCTCATCCATTCTACAAGCAGCAGCAGCAGCATTAGATCGCAGCCTTTCGTTCACTATTCTCTCTTTACAGGAACGCTCAGTCAAATTCACAGCGAGGCTCAACATGGGAGGTGGGAGAACAAACAATCAAACTGTCTGGCTATAAAATCTGACAACAATGGAGCGTTTGCCACACAGTCAGCCATTCACGATTCAGACAGAATGAGATAGATAGATAGGAAGAAGAAGAATCCCAAAGCAAAAAGCCGTGTGCTGGGCAAAGGCACAGACACCTCCTCACCTTTAAGTTGTTCTGACCTGGAGGAGGCCAGTAATCCAAAGGTGACCACCAAGAGAAGTGTCCACATCCTGGACAGAGCGTCTGGCGATGGCTGGGTGAGTAGCTGGGAGTCAAGGTGAGTAACAATTCTCCCGTGGTCCTGTCTTCCCTCGGTCAGGAGTGATGGGTGATTTGTGTGTGTGTTCAGGAGAAAGAATGAATAAGAGAGAGAGAGCAGTAAAAAAAAAAAAGAGAGAGAGAGAGACAAATAGAGAGATAGAGAGAAGGGAAACCTGCCACCGAGGAAGGAGCTGCTGTAAGTTTCTCGTACAGCTGCTGGAGCTTACTCAGTTTGGCAAAACTTTTCGATTCTCTGTCTGCCTGAAAGACTCAGAGGCTGTGCGGCAGATACGCAGAAGTGGTTCATGTGAGCACACACCCTGCTGCCTCTCCCACACTTGCCCCACCTCCCCTCCCACCCCACACCAACATGGTCTCTCCTCTCTTGCTCTTTCTTTCCCCACTTCCTGCTTCTACAGTTTGCAACGGATACGACGATTCTCCCCGTCACCCCTTTTCCTCTTTTCATGTTCCTGACAGCAACAGTTTCTGAGAGCCCATCTGCCCTTTTATTCAGTCCTCACTCCTTTTTCAATTGGCCCGATTCTCTTGTCTCCGCTCCCGTGCGCTCTCTCTCTCTCTCTCTCTCTCTCTCTCTCTCTCTCCCTGCTGCTGCATGTCTCAGTGTGATCCTGTGCCACCAATTCAGAGGTCACATCCATTTCACAGGGACATATTTCACCTTCCAGCGCCAAAACATTGACTCAAACATGCTGGAATCTTACTTTTGCCTCTGTCCGGCATCGGATTTTACCTGTTTATATCTGACTGGTTGGCCAACATAAATTGACCAGCGGATAAATGTAAAAAAAAAAAAAAAAAATCTGTAAAGAGCTTGTTATTTAATCCGTTGCCTGCTATACGTAGGAAAGACTAAAAACACTTACTTAGAACAACGATGCTATCTGCAGAATCTTATCAACAATTTAAAACTTTTTTTTCTACTTCCTTCATGAGAAACTTGCCTCGATTCTCTTTTCTGGTTTAATGTGTCACGTAACCGAATCCCCCTGGCAACGACAAAATACATAATGTTTGCATATGATCGTGCAACATCGCAAATGCACAAACTGTGAAAAGAATAAATGACTAGTCTGTAATTCCGTGAAGTCCTTACCAACCCAGCATTACATATGCAATTACTCATCATGGACAGTAACTTTGTAGTCATGGAGACGGCACCTAAACATACACATTATTTCACTCATTTTCAGTTAGCAGTTAGCCTGTAGCTGGAGGGAAAAGAATCACTAATCACACAAGGCAAGATGTTTCTTAAGCTAAACACAAAGATATAAGAAAAATAGACTTATTTGTCAGAGATTGTGGATGATGAATTGAGCAGCTTCACAGCCAGGGGTAGCAGGCTGGGGTTAGGTCTTGTCTTTGAGAGTCCTCTGGGCTCTGTGCGGTGCCACCATGGCCTAGATAGCAAAATCCCCCGCTCTAGAGTCTTCCTTATATTTTGGGTTGCAAACCATAGCGGCTTTTGACTTGTTACAGTCAACAAAATATTAAAAACAACTTGTTAGGAGAATTATGGCTTTTTAAAATTTTTTTGATTTCTAATGACCCCATAAAAATTCAGAGATTTCTTTATCAGGGGGAAGATGACCATGCAGGCATCACACAGACTGCCAATTGAGGACATTTGTGTGAAACTGAAAACCATAAGAACACAGATAGTTTGCAGATACTCGATTACGCTTGATCAGCAATTAAAAAAAAAAAGCAAGAAGGCTGTAAATCAACAGGGCTGTGTACTGCAGCCCAGCATTTTAAAACAGGTTAAAACAGAACATTTAAAAGATGAATGAAATCAGATCAGGAAACGCTCTCAGATAAGACACACTAAGCTGACCTTTGGCAGATGGCCTTTTGCAACAACTTAAAAAAAGGAATGGAAAAATTGAATATTTTCATATTTCATGTTGGGCAAAATAGAGATGACCGGGGAGGGGACTGCTTTGGTGCAATTTATTTCCTTTATGTCTCATTTGAATGAAGTTTACAGTGATTTTATGAGAAAATTAAGCTTTTCTTAGTTTGGTAATACAGAGAAACTCTTAGGTTTTCGGGTTGTAGTTTTCAATTTAATAAGAGTAGAAATATTTCCCTTTTTCGAAACTTTTTATTACTTTCTATCTCTCTCTTTTTTTTAAAACGTTTTAGAGATCTATTCAAACACAGCAAATGTGCTGCCATACACATCTCCCAGCTGAAGCAGCTCAGGTACAGACTGTTATGACACTCGAGTATCAGGGTTACCTAGTTAGAATAGTAACTTTTATAGATATCGTTACATTCCTGTATGGAACTGATTGATCTTAGACATAACGGAGACACAACTGTTTCTTCAAATTGTGTTGATAGTTGAATTTTGAAATTTTAAAGGACAATATTGGCAATATTTTACAAATTAAGACATTTAAGCCACTGCGATGTCCACTGCATGTGATCTACAGCTGAGGCTGATGGGAGTCAGTTTTTCGGGTATTCAGTTTAGTACATTAATACTGAATTAAATAATCAATTAGAGACCAATTAATCACGTTCAGTCTGTAGCTGACTGGCAATGGCACTAGGATTGCTAAAAAAAAACCCCACCAGCATACACAGGAGCACAAAGACTAGAAGAGGAATTGGAAAAGGAATATAAGAAACTAATTGTGTAACAGTGCTGAAGATGTTAAGAACAATGTGCTTCGAGTGGATCACCAAGACAAGCTCCTTGACTTCCTTTAACCACGACAGACTTTACGCTTTTACACCACAAGTGACTGTAAAAACTGACTTGGAGAATGTTTGGATGTCGTTTGGAGGACATATTAGGGTGCAAATGACAAAAATCACGCTGGCTTTTAGGTGTCATTTAACACACAGATCCAAAAACATTTCTGAAAACTGGGCTGACACCCAAACGATCACAGATTCACAGATTTTTACATGCAGATGTAAGTCACTTCCTGTTTAACAGTTACCATTGCAACACTTGTTTGTCATTAATCTAAGGCAGTAAAACCAACAGGCATGTTTTCATATTGTGTAATAGCAGCTGAACACTCAAATTATTTCATGTAGACAGAACTAAATAATGATGAGAGTATCTCAGTCAACACTTGAGAACTCTAGAATCTACATAAGAGTTGATCACTGGCAGCCTTTAAGTAGGATAACACTCTTGTTGCTTTACAGCAGTGTGTGAAGAGGACCTAATGGCTGAGAGAGCCATATTTCCTGTCAAGTGGTTTTGAAAAAAAAAAAAAGGCATATAAGAAAGACCATGGAGATATGTGAACCAGTCTCATAATCTCATAAAAAGTTAACGCTAGCTCTGATGTAATAGCTCAACAAAAAAAAGAGGAAAAAAGAAAAACACGGGAGGTGAAAAGCAATAGACGGACCGAATCCTAAATTAAATATCAGACAGTTAAGTCAGCCGATACGCATCCAGGAAATAAAAGAGACTTTCCATGATGCCTGGGACAGATGCATATGCGTGCTTGCTAGACATCCTTGTGGCTGGGGGGCTT
>KV751367.1:2359692-2383075 GCA_001698575.1 Mola mola | reverse complement strand
TCCAGGGCAAAAGGTCTGGCTCTCTACTCGGGATCTCCCTCTCCAAGTGGAATCTCGTAAACTGGCTCCCCGATTCATTGGACCCTACGAGATCGACAAAATTATCAACCCTACAGCAGTCCGGCTGAAACTTCCACCTTCCCTCCAGGTGCATCCCACATTCCATGTCTCCCTTCTGAAGCCAGTTGCCACCAGTCCACTCAGCCCTCCAGCCCAAACCCCGCCTCCCCCCCTGATCATCGACAACCATCCGGCCTACGTGGTCAGGAAGATCCTAGATGTTCGCCGCAGAGGACGCGGCTACCAGTACTTGGTGGACTGGGAGGGGTACGGTCCAGAGGAGCGCTGCTGGATAGCACGCTCCCTCATTATTCACTCCTCGTTGCTACGGGACTTTTACAAGGAGTTTCCCCATAAGCCTGGTAAGGCACCTGGTGGTGCCTCTTAGAGGGGGGGTACTGTCATGGTTCTGCCCTCTGCTTTTAGTTTGGTAGTTGTGTTTTGGTTTTGTTACTTCATTTCAAGACTTAAGGTGGCTCAGGTGTGCAGAGCTGATTACCTGCAGCTGATGAGTCCTCATCAGTGGTATTTAAGACACAGATCCTGATCTGCTCGTCGCCAGAACGTCTTGTCCCCAGCAAGCCCTGCCGGGACTGGAGAGCTCAGCCACCACAGCCGTGTCCATCCCTGGTGTTCGTTGCTACTCAGTTCGGTTTTGATTCTTGTTTCTGTTAATAAATCTTTATTTTGTACTTTGACCCCTGAGTTTCCTGTGTCCGCTTGTGAGTCCAGACTCTGTACGTCACAGAGATACCATAAAGAATGATAATGATTCAGCCATTTACTTCCTGCTTAGGCTCACTTCATAAAAAACACGTGACATCACATCCTTCTACACCCTGCCTGGTTATTTTTACATCGTCTAACAGGATGGTGATTACTCACTGATATATGTATATTTAGGATGCAGCAGTCTTGAAGTCGTTCAGTTCAATTCATTTCAATACTCATGTGTTTGTACGTTGTGTAATTTGTGATTTATTCAATAAGCTTGTTCGCATCAGTTTTAATTGTGAATTAATGTCATTTGATACAGCTGTACTTTTTCTATACTGGAATTTTAATTGTTGGGTTAAATGTTTTCATTGTTGAAACAATGCTTGGCCATTGTTGAACTTGATGCTGCATTTAAAAAGTTTACACTTGATTTAATTACTGGACTTCTTGCAGTTTCTTGAAGACATTTCGCCTCTCATCCAAGAGGCTTCTTCAGTTAAGTTCGCTTCTTTGATTTAATTACTATGTTAAGAATACATATTAGGATTTCTACTTGTCAGATGAAGAAATAAACTCAGTGGAATGGTAGAGGTATAGTATCTTGGTTGGAGTATCCAGATGTACATGTCTACCCTTACTACAAAATGACTGTCCTCTTTGTCAAACGAGTGGTCATGTGAAAACCCTGAAATCCACATCTTCATGGAAGTGTCTCCTTATAAATATTACTGTCAGACATTCATGTAAGGACAAGATACGAACATGTGATTTTAGCTTTTAATAATTTCACAATTTCTTCTTCTTCTTTTGTTTATTACCTTTGGCCAGATTTTGGCGGAGGTTCATGACTGCTGCCATGTCACACTCAACTGACGCATACGCGTGGGGGATGGTGGTCTTCGATTGTGTTAGTCTTTGAGCAATCACACGGCGGACATTTGAGGCCGGGATCTCTGTGAAAGTGCCCTGAGGAGGCAGATGGACAGAAGGGGAGGTAAATCATTGAATGAGAAGAAAAGGGCATTGGTGAGAGAGACAACAGGAAAAGATAGGGACAGTGGTAGAGAGTAATATTTCAGCAGATTTCAGCTGCCATCACTTACTCAATGTATGCATGGGGTTAGCAATATAATAAAAATACAACTGCCAAAAGTTCAGAGTAAATGATTGTTTAGAACTGAATAATTAATCATCCAAGAAAAGAATGCATTTGGTCTTTTGACATCAGTTGGCTGCTAAAGTTTAATACGGTGCAGAAAACGCCCCTCAATCAAAGAGGCTTTCAAACAATAATTCGTAAATAAAATTAAAATGGTTTTGGTGAATACGGTATTTGTATTGTGTGTTCTGCTGGCATGCCAAAAGAAATTGAGCCATCGCAAGTGCAAGACAGTAACACAGATAAATCAATATTCTGACCTGAGGTGATCAAAGGCAAATAAAGGACAAGATAGCAACTTCAGCTAACGTATATTCCAGGTGACCAAAATCCCACAGGCAACAACTTGTTGGGATGGATTGCTAACCCCATGCATTAAAAAGGTGGGTAGTTTTTAAGCAGCTGTGTTTGAGAATTACCACATAACGGACACTGTGGTGAGGTAAATGAGTGTGATAATTTGATAAACGCTCACTGGTTCTCCTGGTTTCCCTGGTACAGAGAGAGGAGGTATGTTGGGTCTGCTGCCAGGGGGTGGAGGGGCAGCAGCAGTTGTCAGGACAGGACCCGGGGCAGTTGGGGCAGCCATGACTGGGGTAGTTTTGGGGACAGGAGAGGTCTTCAAGAGATTCAACACATCTCTGTTAAAGTAAAAACAAACAAAAAGTTATACATAGGGGCACTGTTTCAGATTTATAGACAATTAAATCTTATACTGTTGTCATAACAGTTTATTAACATGTTATTATTCACTGCATTGACTCAGAACTGAGTTGACTGAAACAATATATTTGAAATTGGTAAAACAGTTTTTTTTATGTAAATATAATATTATTAATTTGATGTCTGTAAAATGTTTTGAATGGCCATTTTTAACCACTGTTATATCATTATTTCTTTTAATAATACCAAGGTGCTGTTTCACTACTAAGTGAAACTACTCTCTAGTCTCTCACTACTCTCTTTCACTTAAAAGGAGTTACCCATTGCAGGGCACTAAACACACCCCCAGACCTTTGAAGTTTTTAACAGTAAAGAATTAAATAAAGGATAAAGGATTAAAGGTCACAAATCAATATTTGTAAATGGTGAAATCCTGAAAATCTATACAATTAAGAAGTAATAAACACTTTTAAATCGCCGGATTGTTTGTCCATGCAGTTTTTCACAAAGTGGTCAACCTCACCCACCTCCATCCTGTGAAAAACAGAGCATTTGGAGGACACCTTTTCATACCCAATCATGACACTACTACCTGTTTTACCTGTTTACCTACTCCAAACATGGTTTTATTTTAAGCTTTTGTAGCCCTCCCAGTCTTTTGTTGTCTCCTTACAACTAAAAACGTGTTGCAGACATATAATTTACAATGTATAGTACTTCTTTCTAAAAACAATTAAGTACAGTCTATAATTATGTTTCTGCACTACAATCAGTTAAAAATAGTTTGTCTTACACTCTGTTTTTTTAAGTTCTGGATAGCATCCCACCTTTTAGGAATTGTGATTGTCCTTTGCGGACTGCACTTTTCTCTAATTTGCATTAGTCTTCATCTTTGTTGTGGTGGCTGTAAACTGGTTGAATAGATTAATTGTGCTCCTTCCAGCCACTCTGCTAATATGCTTTTCTTCATTTTTGATTTGCATTGATCTTGACTCAATTTTTTACTGTGAAAAACAAAAAACTAAAATTGGTTTCCTTCTGCATGACATGTGCTGCCATTTCTTTATACTGCCTGGTCCATTATGCATTAAATTACAAGTGTATAAAACAACAGTTGCAGAGCTTCTGACAGCACCATTATTCACCAATATGCTTGCGGTAGCACATTGCTGACTCTATCTTCGTAGTATTTGTGGCAGGTTTGTAATGAGAGGTAACTTTAGGTTATTCATATATATATGGGCGTCATGAGAATCATTTGCTAAACAAACCCCATCAGGGTAGGGCCAGACAGGGATCAGGTGTCAACTGCAGCAAAGGACAACTTATTCAAAACCTTGGCTTCAGTATCCTTCCCAACAGTGAGACAGGACAATTAATTTTCCTGGTACACACACTTCAATTACTGTATGTTTCACATAGATAGTAAAGGAAGTAACTCCTACACTCAATACTGAAAGACATAGAACAAGGAAATGTTTATAGGGAATCATGACATACAGAAAGATCTGACCTTGTTGTTTTACCAATTAATTTTGATCTTAGCAGAAAAGAGGTAGGTGGGGCAGGTATCAGGTGTGCCTGCTTGAGGATCTCTAGTTCCAGCTCAGTGCACTGGGGTTTACCCACATGTTTCCAGTCTTTTGTCTGGACCAGCTGCCCCTCACCTCCCCACAGCTATTTTATCCTTGTTCCACTTTGAGCTTCATCTTTGCATGTTCTCTAACACCCTAGACCCCCTTCTGTTAAGGATAGAAATGATTATTTGTAGAGGGACTGAGGCAACTTAGAATACCACCAAGCCTAACAGGAGCACATACAATGTGGATTACAAATTAACAAAAATAAAAATAAAATGCGGCACTGAGGGTAAAAGTTTTACTTGTGATTTGAAGGCTTGGAAAAAAGGGAGGGAGACAACAAATGAAATAAAAGAGAATACAAATTAAACGCCATTACAAATAACTAAGAAAAAAACAAAAAACTATTCAAAATGCTGAAGCATACACAAACTTGCCTTATTATTCAGTGATCATGTACTTGGAAAATCTCATATGAAGCCAACAGCAGCTTGCAGTGGCCACTTGGCAATGATGCTATATACACCTTTTGTGGAACTGGATGGCATGTGTTATTCACAATGACCATTTACACCCCTCCTGACAACCAAGGCCAAAAGGAGCCTCTGAAAGACTGGGAGAGAGTGAGCAGAATATTAAAAAAAGAATAGGGCAGCTATCCCATGCACATTCACAGATAAAATGTGCACCAAAAGTACACACATAAACAAACATTGTCTTCTATTGCCACCTAGGAAGAGGGCAAGATGGGACAAACAACTGGTTTGGTCTCTAAGACGCCTTTTTAAACCATATCCATAAATCCATCTTGGCTGAAATAGAGTCCAATGTATGAGAACTAACCTGTAGTCTGGCCTTTTTCATTTGCAACATAGGTTCTGCGTATTCTAAACATGAGAAAAAACTTGAGCTAAAACTGAAACTGTACATTCAAGAGAGCCACAGACCCAGGATAAACCTCTCTTTGTAAACGAAAACCTTGTTGCTCAAGGTCAAAAATGTCATTAGAATTACTGCCTCGTTTCACTGTAATTTAAAGCCGTAGTCATCAAAATTAAAAAAAACAAAAAAGAAAAAAAAACACGTCACTTTATGTGTAATGAATATATCAAAGCAGAACTTTTATAAAAATTATGAAAAAACAAAAAAAGTTTTACAGGAGTTTCTAATTTCTTGAGACGCACCAGTACTGCCTACGTACCATGGTTCAGCTATTCTGTGACATTAAAATACAACTATTTAAATATCCATAATACACTGGCTAAAAGGAAAAACCTTTCAGAGACCACTAGGTTTGGAAAAAAACAAAACCCAAAACAATACCTACAGTACATATCTGACTTAACGTAATGATAACTCACAGTACTTCCATGGTTAGCTCATATGTCAAAATGTAAATGCGTTTTTAGATACTTATGTGCAGATTTCTCAAACTGATAAACATTTGACCTAAAAATCAAATGTGATGTATAAATCTGCAGTCTTCGGTTTGATCAACAAACTGTTATTTAAGCATTTAAATACAGATTATTTCATCTCCTTGAGAACCTCCCTCTGCTTTCTTTCAGCGTCAACCTTTCTGAAGACTTCCTGAGCTAATTAGCTGGCCTAGGTGTAGGTAACCAATTGAGGCGATTTTCTTATTTGTCTTGGATTATGATTACCTTATCTCTGCATCCACTCACCCTGCAGATTCAGTTTATCACTCCACCTTTGGATTTATTGCCAGTGTGAGTTATTCTAGTCACCATTGCACCTATCATGAAATATTTTTTTTCGCCATGTTGTGTCTCTTAAAGTAAAATAGCATTACAAAATCTATAAAATTCATAAAATATATCTAAAAAAGGAGTGTTGAGGATAAATTCAAGACTTTCGCAGCCTGAGGAAAAAGCTGCTGTGTAATCTGCTGGTACAGCAACTGATATGTCTGTATCTTTCAGTATCTATCAGGATATGCCATAGTAGTTCTTATTTTTAAGTTGTGTAGTGATGGTATCCTTTTGGGCTGCAAGGACAAACTGCTGAGGGTCCAGGCTGGCTGGGATGTTGTCTTTGATGAGCTGGAAAAACAGACTCTCAAAGCACTTCAATTGAATTGGGGTGAAAGCCACAAGGTAGCAGTTGTTCAGTCTTGGCTTTTTAGGTAGAGGGGTGGTAAAGGCTGTCCTGAAGCAGGTGGGACAGTGATATTTTTAAAATTTAAGCAATGATATCAACTAGTTAAGAAGCATGTTTTTAGTACATGGCTGAGTATGTTGATGAGGCCTCTTATAATCACTCTCAACAGGATTTCTCTCTTTTCAGCTGTTTTGGAGGTGGACAAGATTTCATGGCTGATTCTTTGTTAAGGGATCAAAACACACATAAAATGCTTTTAAATCATCAAGAAACAAAGCCTAACAAATGATGAGGACTTGCTTTAACATGACTTGCTTTTTGTAGCCTGTGATATTTTGCACTGCCTGTCAAATTTGAGATCTCTCTCCAGTATTGATGTGTTTTCGTTGCCTATTTTTGATATCAGCTTCTGTTTGCTCTGGCAGTGTTGCATAACCGCTTCATCACCCGACTGAACGTCAGTCTATTTGGTTCTCCATGGTGCCCTCATGCCATCATCAAAGTAGTTGGCAGCAGAAGAAATAGGGTTCTGACTGAGTAACGTGAGGATTGGGAAAGCTTGTTAGCTGCTAGGAACATTACTGTGTGAGTCTTATTCCATCCATTTATTTTGCTGCGATTGGAAATGAACAGCAAGTAGGATGGACAAAGGTTAAGCATATAGTTCAAGTGAAAACATTAGGAAAAAAAAAAGATTAAAACAAACATGTAGCAATAGTTTTAGGGAGCTGCACGCTATCAACTGGAACATTTCACAAAACATTTAACATTAAACATACCATGATTACCACGTACCATGATTAGGTCGACCAACAATTAAACTCTTCTCTCTTTCCATTTTAGTCTCATTTTCTTTTTCTTATGAATTATTTTTGTATTTTTAAATTTTATATACATCAAGATTTATAATGAGGGTGTGTTCGCCATGATTGGCGAACACACTCTAAATCTAGAGTCTAGAGTTAAATGCTGAATGAATTAATATAAAATCATGCAAAATCTAATTATTGTATTCTAATTTAAACAGCATTATGAATTAAACAACTTGAAATTCCAAACCTAGTAATCATGGTGATACCTACAGAGCATAGAGAATGCTCATGTTTATTAAAATAGATTAATTATAACATTAAACAGGGACTGAAAACATATAAAGATCAAAAGGTGCATTAAATCAATAGTATCCCCGTTTTCCTATTTTAGACATTTTTGATTTTGAGTTTTGTTTTATCATTTCCTGTTGGGAGCAAGGGGTACATCTTGTTGACCAGACTTCACATATTAAACACAAATCTAAATGAGCTCAGTAGGAAAGCATATGATATGCTCTTTCTTCTATAACCAATCTTGTTATTGAAGTGATAGGATGGGTGTTATCTGTACAGTGTTTCATGGAGATTTCTGTTTTATTGTCTAGGACTCATTTCCAAAAGCATATGGCCTGTGTTTCTATGGTCACCAGTTGGTCCTGGAGAATGTGTTGCTATGGCAACAGAAGTTCCTTAATGAGATTCCACAGCAGGGTGTTAGGTGGTTAACGAGAGCGTTCAATCAGATCTATTTTGTCAGCAGGTGGCCATTACAGCTATGTGTGTGTGAGAGACCGAGAGATTGAGAGTTTTCACAGCTTTCAGTAGTGCTAATTCATCACATAACAAGATTAAAGCACCTGAAAAAACAACCACTGTTTCTTAATTCATCCAATATCATTTTCATTCACACTGCCTACACAGTTGTCTTAACCCTCCTTGCTCTGGTTGACTGTCCTTTCACACATACTGTGGCGCTGGAGTGGCCACAAAGGGGACACTTTCAATCTGTGCCCTGGGGCCTACTGCATTGCTAAGCACCTACTGCTGAAACATCACTTCCTGTGTAAATAAATGAAGTAGAAAATTTAGCACATTCAAGACTAATTTCATCATTTTCAATTATGGCCAGTGCAATTAATCTGTATGACTAATTATATTATTTCACCCTTTACTTTTGCAGCAGCAGAGTAATTCTTCTATGAAATCCATCACACTTGACCAAGCATCATAGTAGTTTGTTTGAAATAGTTTTAATCTAATCTATATTTATATATTAAAAAAAGGAGCAAACTAAGAAGGAACATGAAATAAACATAAGCTTCCCATCCTAAAAAAAAAAAGCTAATCAGGAGAATACATGACAAATGGAATACATAACAGACCTTAAAGTCATCCCATTCATCCATACTCACTCCTTGGTGATAAGTCCTCTTGGTCCAGTGGGTATGGCCAGTTTTGGGTCTATACCATGGGTTTCCAGAATATTTCTTGCTGCTGGACTCAAACGTAGCCTAGACAAGGAAGCCAGAGTAAGGCACAACTTTACAACAATTTTAGTATAAAACGTCATGCTATCGCTTTAAAACATGGATCCTAATGTTTTAAATGAAATCATATTCGAACATAGTGTTCGAAAGTTGTCATGAAGCAAATGTTTTAGGTTATCAAAGCCTGCATTCATATGGCAAAGGACCTGTTGCACATATGACATACATTTTTTCTGAGTTTTAGTTTAAATTAACCTGAATGCCCCATTATATCCCATTCCTACATCTGTCATAATAATAATGCTTGCCACACAAGATAGTCATGTTTCATCCATCTCTGTCAAGCTGATGTGGCAAAGGCGCAAATCTCATTACGTGAATGGACTCAGCCTAAAATGTTTGCATAACAAATAGGTCCTGTTTGTTCTGTGGTAGCTCCTTTGGTTTTGACAAGTAGTCAAAAAGAGTATTTATTGTGTAAACAGGAGTCAGAAGGATGTCGTTCATTTTGGAATGTGACCAGAGAAGATGCTCTTAATCAGCATTTTAAATTTGCAGTTTCATCATACAAATCAATGACCACATTCTGTGATAATCCACTGGTCAATGGGCAACTGGCTGCCAATTCTTACTTGAGAACACAATACATATATCATAATATATTAGGGTAAAGTGTTGAAAAACACCTGCAGCTTTTGATACTTATTCCAAGTATGAGGTTGCAAAGGTTGGCATGGCATACTGTATATACAAAGTCAGGCATGCAAACATGGAGTGAACATTAAGGCTACTTAAGTCAGTATTCACACTTTTATTCTCAGCTGATGTGTAGAGGGAAGCCAGTGAATTCCTGAGCAGATGATGAGAAAGAGAGTCTAATTTTTAGTAATGTCTGTTTGTGGAGCAATGATTTCTACTTTTGCACAACGACATGTGGATTTGTGTTAGGGTTGCAACCCAACTAACATTTTTCTGGTTTTCTTCAGCATACCAATTTAGATGTGGGGTCAAGAAAATGATCTGTACACAGTGACCCTTTATTATGGACACATTAGGGCACATTAATGGTTATTAGTGTTTGTTTAATCTACACAGTAAACAGGGATGATACCAGCTGTTAAAAAGATGGAAGGTGACACTCACGGTCCTGATGTTGTTGGTTTTGGTATAGGAGGAGGAGAGGGTGCAGCAGGAGGAATGACTGGGGCAGAGGCTGCATGTGCAGAAGGTGGAGATGCAGCTTCAGAAGGGGGAATCTCAACCTGCTTCCAGTCCTGCCCTTCCTCCACCATGAGGGCAATGAGAGTACCCAGGCGCACACTGCGACTGCCCTCCTCCATCTGAAAGAACAAGAAAGAGGCAGGAATACAGTAAAAAAAAAAAAAAGCATTAGAAAAGCTGTCTCAGTCATTTCAACCTGCAGACTGTAAAGTTAAAGGGGAAGGTCCTTTTTTGTAAAATTTTCAAGCAAGGAACTGTAAAAGAAGGAAAAGTGATATGTTAAACAGTAATCAAAATCTGTTGCAAGCCTTCAGCTATTCTCCCCAAGCTGTGCAAGGTGTTCATGTGTCAATATCGATCATCTAAATGAAAGGCAAGGCACAATAAAGAGCTTTGAGCTGCTACACTTCATCACATTTCAAAAGGTATTTACTGTGTGAGCTGCATCTTAAAAGGTCTAGCTCAATACAATGAGAAGAGAAAGTAAACAAAAAAAGAGTGCCTCCTCCTTCTAATCCTTCATGTTCTTCGGGAAATAACAAATCCATCAGATATTGGCTGTATTCAATAACTACAATTGAACAGCTAAGAGACAATTTTTAACAGCTGATCAAATTGAAACATGCTATGATTTCCCACAAAATTGTGCAAACTCAACGCACCATTATCTAATCAACAGTAATCAACACGACGCACCCCCACCACCTCCTACTAACAGGCAATCCAATCCTATCCACCTAACTGGAAAGAACAGCACAATACATTACCACCTGCGCTCAAGAGCTGTATTTCCATGCTTATTCTGAGCTAATATGGTTCAGTGCAGACCTAACTTTGTGAACAATACTACAGTGCATCACGAAACTCATTCAATCCAGATCAAACATTTTTTTGGATCAACAAAAATGAGAAAGTGTTAAATTGATCTAAATATGTGCTACTTTGTGCTGTGTTAGTAGTCAACAACATAATTATCTTGTAAGTTTCAGAATTACTACATTTGCAAGAGAAATTTCTTAAATGTATTAATTTACTGTAACATGCACTGTAATTTAATCTCTTAATATATCTACTGTCTCCACCTGGTAGTCTCAAGGACGTTGTGTTAAAGCTGCATTTTTGAAGATAAAGATAACAATATAAACACTCATATCAATGCAGTTTTGTGTGAAGTTTTAGGATAAATTGGGATATTCTGGACAGAATTTCAGAAACTTAGGGTCAATGGAACACATTTGGTTTCGGATAACTACATTACTCTTGTTGGGAGGCTTTATTGCACTTACAAAAACTTAACAGGCTGTTAATGAGTAAATCATTTTGACTTTACCTGATGGTAGCCTTAATACTTGTATTGACTGATCATTCACAATCAAGTACTTACACATACAGTGACCAAACACACACACAGGACCAACACCATGTGTATATGTGCCACAAAATGACAAAAGATATATGGACAACAAAGCGGGAAAACTTCCATTTAGATATACTAATACTACAAGTAAATTATAAGTAAGAAAACAAGAAATGACATATCTAGCACATCTTACAAAAACAGAATGTTTTGAAAACCATGACAACAGCAAGACTAGTGGTAGTTTCATTTTAAGATTTGCCACTTTAAAGGTAGCCACATGGAAAGAAACTGCTGCCATCGGCTGGATTCTCTTTATAAAATAATATGCGCCGTTTACAGCATGCATAATTAGTAGTTGCATAAACATATGCTCAGAACAATGTTGATTTGTGGGGTTCAACACTGCCATCAAATGGTTATCACACTCGCTGAAACCTATAGGAAGTATACACAGGTGATGACCACCACCAAGTCTTTTCTTTAGCATTTTTGCTGTGAAAGGTCTAACAAATAGAAGGCGCTATTAAGGGACCTCCCTGGAGCCCAAGAGCTAGGCTAATGATTTTGCAAAGTCAGACTAAACCATTTGAGGTTTTGCCTACTTATTGCCAAACTCTTATTAGCAGCCATATAAACCTCTTAAGAGTCTAAACAGCTCAGTTAGAATAGGTTTAGGGCAATGCTTATCAAGATCATTTTCAGTTTAATAGACTGTTGGTTACTCTAGCTGTGAATCCTGTGATAAGTAGAGTAATTTGTGCATGAAGTTTATCACACTTGACCCAGCATCATAGTAATTTGTTTGAAAACACTTTAATCTAATCTATATTATTTATAGAAAAAGGGGAAAATAAGAAGAAAAGATTAAAAACATAACCTTCTCGCCCTAAAAAAAAACAAAAAAAAAGAAAAAACAATTAGGAGGGTATATGACACATGGAATATATAACAGACCTTGAAGTTATCCCATTCATCCATAGTCACTCCTTGGTGATAAGTCATCTTAGTGCAGTGGGTATGGCCAATTACTTCCATAATTGATTCCATAAGACTTAATTATGATTTTCTGAGTCAGTGGTTATACGGCATCTGGACAGCGCTTTGATTATGTAGTGTGTGTTTAGGTTAAATTTGTAAAAGGAAGACAGATGTAGTCTAAAAATGCACAAATAAAGGAGATATTGTAGACATTATAGACAAGGTTTGCCTCTGATCAATAGAGCATGACAGATATCGCACAAAAGAGATGCAGGCACATCTTTTGTCTTAGCAATAACAGTCTGACAGTCCAATGTAATCTCAAACACAAAAACATGATTCAAAGCTGCAGAGTTGACTCATTTCTTCTGAGCACTGTGTTTGTTTGCTCTCTAGCCACATAACTCCAACTTTCAAGGTTTAAAAAAATAATTTTTTAAACTTTTAATCTTTTTAAACCTATTTTTTATGTCCAATTTTCTATCCCACATTTTCTCTGTTCTCTGAAGGCAAAATGCCATAAAAATAGTACTTCACTAACGCTTGTGTGGAGCTAAGTCAATACAGCTTTCTGACCAACAACCAACAGGCTGTCTACTCTCATTCTGAAATGATGTGGTTAAAAATGATAGAGCAGATAAAAAGACAGGCATTTCATCTATTTTGACCCAAGAATGCTGCATTGTCGCAGAGTGATTTATACCAACAACTGATAAACTGATCCCTTGGTTGACAGTGGGTAGAGGTGAGAGTAGAGAAAAAGGAAATGATAAATGGAAAACTGGCAGGTTAGCACGGCAGAATGTGTTGGATATCTTCATCAATACATTGATCTATTCATATATCTTTCTATCAGTCTTTCCTGCAGTGTAAACTATATATTAATCACCAACTCCAAATTGAATTACCTCCAGATGCAGTCCATTTTTAAGACAAGCATTCTCAGTTTAAAATTAGGTATCATTTATCTGAACATGGTGCAGTTGTGTGCTTCTGTACTATGTATCTTTAAACACATGCATGTCAATTCTTGCAGCCAATGATTGATTGGACCCAGGAAAGATTTTCAGATTGAAGCTCTCAGGTCAGGGTAGAGCAACCTAGTAAGAATATGATGACATGCAGTAATTTGTGTTCATGGAGCTGGCGCATCATCCAACCCCTTAACATCCACTTCTCTTTTCTCTCCCCCTCTCAGAGCTTTGGTTGGAAATTGGTTGAGGGGCACACTAGTGCTTGACCCACATAAATAATCCCTGTGGTCCAGAGGAAATCCCATGTCTATAGCAGACTGTCGAGGTATTTGGCCACAGGCAGGCAATTACAGTCGCGTCTAAATTAGAAACTTACAGGGCAACTTGGAGGACCACAATTACACTGCTACAGGCCAACGCACCCTGACCCAGACAAAGCGGATACCATATTGCCCATGCCGTATAAAGGGACTGCACAAATCACTGACATAATGCTACTAGCTGTTGTTTTTCTTCTTAACTATACACACACACTATCACAGAGAATGAAAAGAAGGGAGGGAAGGGGGAGGAGAGAGAAAGGGATTGGGGGCCAATCTAATGCAGACCATATTTCTCTTTCTCTGCCAGCTTTGACTCCAAAGTCCCTACCCCCAATTCCTGAGTGGTTGCCATGGAAACTAAATCAGCCCCACAGTAGAAAAAGACAAGGAAGGAGGGAATGTAAGAATAGTAACAAGTGCGGTAAAAGGCAGTGGTTTATAATTGACGCCCCCCCCATGATAATCACCTGATTAATTAAACTGCTGAAAGAAAAGAGGGCATATTTTAATATTTTTCAGGTACACTGTATCTCTGTGCTGTATTAGACATTTGTTCATGCACATTGGCTGTGTATATTTTGTTATTGCTACGGTTGCATGGACAAATCACGTAATTACAGTTCCTGCTCCACTTGGTCTTCACCACAATGTCAGCATGTCCAGACTTACATATCCAGGGAGCATGGTTATTAAAAAAGGAACACCCTGTGGCATGGCGAGAAGATTCATGTTTTTGTCAACGTGCCCACAAAAAAACCTCACGCTCACCTCTCAATTTGTTTTAACAGCGAAGTTTGAAAAGTCAACTTGAATCTTGCTCAAACTCAATAATGAAGAAAATATTAAAATGCTTTATCATTCTGTTCGGAATGAACATGTAGTGGGGTTCTGATGGAAGACAACTGGTCGCTGCATCTTTGGCAGCCTATTAAAAATTCAAACAACACACTGAACAATGGGGGTGGTGGAAAAGAGAAATATTTGTCACTGAATGTGCCTCATCAACAAGCTTCGCTCATTATCACAGGCAACAAAGGATATTAAAATTTTACAAATAAATGTAATCAGAACAAAGTGAAACAATTATAATCACGGTGCTGTCACACCAGACACACATGTATTATGATATATTTTAAAAAATCTCTCGTGTGTACCACTTTTGTTTTTCCAGAATATAACCACCTAAAAATCCTTATAAAAAAAACACCAATTCCTTCTTTCCGCATAGAAGAAATATGAATATGGACCTTTCCTATTTTAAAAGGTTACAGTTGCATGCCAAAATTTAGCCACCCCTTGGCAAATGCGTATTTTAATGACTGTTCACTTGAAAAGATACAATTACAGCCTCTGTAGGATATAGAAAAAGGACAATATTAAGAGCAAACATTAATGCATAGTTACCTTTCATTTTATAAATTCCATTAAAAATAAGAAAATTGAAAACTAAGTAATGTCTGGGACCCTACACACTCAGTACTTAGTAAGACAGCCTTGGCAGATGTCATAGCTTGCAATCATTAAAATATGTTATATGTCGAGGGGTGGCCAAATTTTGGCATACAACTGTACCTGCTGGACACACATCACTGAGAAGATCATTCTCAGCGTATGTGTGTTGCAAACTTCCGATTTCTACATCACACTTGGGTATGTTGAATAATGAAGCAGGATTGGCTTCCAAAAACTATCAGTGAGTTCACAAGTTATGCTTGAAGATTGGCCTCTTGAAATCTTAATTTTCAAGGAGCACGGAGAAAAGAAGTATGAAAATAACCTGCACATTCATCATTCTACAAAGTGAAAATCAGACATTTGACTGGAGGAACAAGAAAAAAATGTTTCTGACTGGAGGGGGTTTTAAATACACCAGCCCCCAGCCTTATTACACCTGTTTATTTGTTGATAATATCCTGTGACTAATTGTTGCCTGTAGAGGTATGTTTATGTGTGTTCTTGCAGACTCACCAATATCTTTGCCATGACACCGTCATCATTAGATTCCATGATGACAACAGCCTTGTCAGTTTCAATCTCACAAAGGGCGTCACCTGCTGCTACTGCCTCCCCTGTAAAGAAACACAATTTAGATAAGATAAGATAAGATAAACTTTATTAATCCCGCATCGGGGAAATTTAACTGTCACAGCAGCTCCACAGTGAGACAGATATGAAAAAGAGTACAAAGAAAATAGATATAAAATATAGAAGACATGACATAAATACACTATATACATAAATACACTGTATACATAATAATACACTACATACATCCTCCATATATACAGATGTAGATATAGATATACCATGGATGGTTATTGCACTGGATAAATAAATTGCACATGATATGAATGATATGAATGATTAGAACTATTAAGAACTATTAGAACTATTAATGATACAATGATATTAATGATACAAATTTTAATGATACAAATGATTAATGATACAAATTTTCTGTCTGTTTACTTTTCATAATGTTTTCCGTTTTTGTGTCCAGTGGACCTTCTAAAATGTGTTCAAATAATTCTACACAGATTTAATGGAAAAGCAAGAATCAAGATCATCAGCAGTCCATTTGAAATGACTACTTTTTCATTGGACATCAACACCAACTTAGTTGCGCTAAAAATGAAGGAAAATCAAGGGAGGGGCAGAAAGGGGTATGCAAGAAGCTATCTGCTCAGGCTGCAGCCTATGTATTAAATGAAGGCCTAATCAATGTTTCATGGCAAAGAATTGAAATACAGAAACGCAGTGTCTGACAGACTGCCTATCCTTAGAATCCCAGTAGGTTCCCACCAAATGGGAAAGCTGGAATATATTAGCGTCTGCTTAGCAATGAAAGGAAGGCAATAAGGGGGCACTAGCTATGTTTACCCATGTTTATATATCCATTTTGAGCTGCACTTGTTTGTAATTTAAATTGACTTTATCATTTCCTTGAAAAACAAGAAAGAACTAAAAAACTGTCTCAGGTGTACAAGCCATTTGTGGGCAAATGCTTTTCAGAAATCAATTGTTAATTACTGGGGCAAAGAATGTTTAAGTTAGATTGTAGCCCACAGCTAATTTGTAGCCTTTAACAGTAAATCTTGTTCAAGGAGAGAGTCAAGACAGGGCACTGGATGATTGAAGGGTCTTTATGACAAAAATCCATATGTTAAGATGCAAGGAGGAGGCAAGCTATATGGGGTAAGGGTCAATACTTTACCCAGATCTGACATCTAGTCATATCTCTATGTTCTGGCAGAAAAAAAAAACTGCAAGAGGGTGAATCAGGTGAACAAAGTTAAGGGAAATCTATAATACTACTACACAGCAGAGTCCAGTGTTGAATTAACTCCCACAAAGTAAATTTCAACACTTTTTCAATTTATATAGCTCCACGTTTATTAACAGTCAAGCATTTCACACTGTACCAGAGTTCCTAATTCAACTCACTAGATAGAGTTCAAATAATACTAAGCCATTAGCTGTTGATACGCTTTTGTTTAAAAACCTGGCTAGTGTTAGTTTCACTCCTTTAAATGTCGGGCTATACATTAAAATGTGTTTAAAAGTATTTCTTTATTCATCTATTTAAATTAATTCTAAGAATGACCAATAAACAAATTCAATTTAAAAAAAAGACATGTATTGCACCTTTTAATGTCTCCAGCTAAAAAAGTGAAATGCATGTTGACTTTTGAGTGATGCTTGGTTTGATTGACTCAATCAGAACGTGTTGTCATTACACTTTGGATCAACTGTGTAACCCAAAAATGTCAACAATTACATTTATGCTGTGTATGACAAATGCAAGAAAGTATCTTTAAATTATCATCCAAAGCGAGAAAGACTATAAGCTGTTTAAGGAAGAGATACGTAGGATGGCGGGACAAGGTGGGTCAAGGGAACATGCAGATGGGTGAGGGGAAGGTTGAAAGAGCAGGAGTATTGACGTTGAAAGCCCCTGAGAGCACGCAGTAGTGGAGTCAAAATTGGATTTGTATGAGGCTTTAACATGGTCTGACCCCAGGGGTTACGTGGGATGTGCAATATTAAAGATTAAACAGGCGACCCCAAGCCTTTTCACCTCTGCTCTATAATAAAGGCAACAGATACAACAAAAAAATACTCCACAGATGTGCAGGCCACACTTGTGTTAACATATACATAAAAAAATGCTTCTTTAACGATTCACAAAAAAATGTAAATAAATTATACAAAATCCCAATATGGAAAGCTAAAAATAAGGCAGTTCTATTTCTACGAACACTACAAGATTCCATTGTAAATCTGTTAATCATGTTACAGCATAAAAAGTAAGAGCTTTTGTCAGCTCTGATGGATTTAGGGGAATAAGGTACCATCCCAGATGTGTTTATCATGTTACTGAGAATTTATCTTTCCCCTCTTTCCTTTTCTCGAGTACGTACACATATACGTACATATCCAGGAGTCACACAAGCACATGGCAACACAGCAGAACAACCAATCAGAATACCGCACGCTGCCTCCTGATAAATGAGTGTGGGTGAGGCGCCTGGCTGAGCAGAGTTGCTAAGCAGTGATGAATAGTGACTGCTGTCTTTCCTTGAGCCAATTAGCCACCAGAGGCCTTTAGGTACTCCAGTGTTCAGGCCTCTGCCTTACAGAATATAGCAATGTCGTTCAGCAAAAGGTGCTAGTGCTAGTCGATCATTGTCTGCAATAAACATGATGAGGTTTTTGCTCCAAGATTTACAAATATTCGGACAAATCTGCCAGAACTCCTCTAACTACCTGCTATATAGTAGTTATTTTCAATTAAGGTTGGATACAAAACATCCAGCAGAAAAGTACAACAAAAAGAGCAAGCAAATACAATTATGTGGTAGACATTTCTTTTACCTTCCTTCTTCAGCCATTTGACTATGGTTCCTTCCTCCATGGTGGGGGAGAGAGCGGGCATTTCCACTTTGAGTGGGCTGACACCTACAAGACAGAAAGAGAATAGGCTTATTTCCCCCAAAAAATGATAATCAGAGCCTCCACTGGGATATGTGAATGTCAAAATGCAACCAAAAAAAACCAAACAAAAAACAGTTCAACTGCAAGAAAACCTTGGGGGGGGCAGGAAGGTCACATTTGTAATGTGATCGCAGATGACAGTGCAGAGGAACTTGTACTCTTGCAGGTCTCCAAGCTACCATCAAAGCCCCTCCACAGTCACCAGCTGCACTCAGTCAGAAAGTTCAACTTGCTCTGGGCAGCTAGAATAAAAGCCCAATTCCATCATTGCTTCAATACAACTGACCTCCAGTGTTCCAGATAAAATAAGCTTATTGCTCAGACATCGCAGAACTCAAAGACACAGCACGTTCCATCTGCTCAGTGAACCGCACACAGATTTATCATGTACAGGAAGAGAAAGTGATATCGAGATGAGATGAAATTAATGACTATGAGCCTTCTGATTTGATGACCACAAACATTCAAACAGAGAAAAAGGTGCTGCTTGCACATTCAGTATTAACAATATACACCGAAACAACTATTCACTGAAATACAAGATGAGATCAAAATCCCTTTTATCAAGCTAGATACCTTCAAGCTACAAAGTAAATTCAATAAATCAAATTCATTCAAGACAAACAACAAAATAAATAAATAATTAAAGAAAACAAAAAAAAAAAAAAAACAAAAAACACTGAGCATTCCTTGACATCAAGAAAATGTGCTGAGTTTGTTTGTTCTTTGTCAAATTAGGTGTTTTAGAGGCCACGTGGTTCCGGTATACAGCTTGCATGCTGCTGCCATCTGCTGAATATTTGAAACATCACAAAATATTTGTGTAAATGGATGTCTAGTAGCTCTTCCAGAATTATCAACATCCGACATTTTCTCATAAATATATCAACATATTAATATTAAAATGCACACCTAGTTATGATTCAGACTGGCATCACCCCTCTGAGGGTGTCTGTGTGTGAACAGCACAAGCTTTTTCTATTTCGATGATGTGATTTTAACTTTGGATCAGATATACTTTGGATCTGAAGTAGCTCTCTCTTTCTGTTTTCACTGCTCTGTTGTCTCTACACATAAATTAAAGGCCTGTTTCCAAAAAGTTAGGACACTGTCTAAAAGGTAAATAAAAACATAATTTGATGACATTCAAAACATTGAAACAACACATTTAATGGAAAATAAATAGCACAAAATCAACATCCATCCATCCATCCATTTTCTACCGCTTATCCTGTTAGGGGTCACGGGGAGGGGGGCTGGAGCCAATCTCAGCATCTTTGGACGAAGGTGGGGTCACCTTCGACAAGTTGCCAGTTCATCGCAGGGCTGACATATAGAGAGAAACAACCATCCACACCTACGGGCAGTAATCAGAGATCAGAGTGACCAATTAACCTAACCCCCAGGTTAGCATGTTTTTGGACTGTGGGAGGAAGCCGGAGTACCCGGAGAGAACCCACGCAGACACAGGGTGAACATGCAAACTCCGCACAGAAACGCCCTGACCCGGAATCGAACCAGGACCTTCTTGCTGTGAGGCAACAGTGCTAAGCACTGTACCACTGTGCCGCCCACAAACAAAATCAACATATTTAATTGTAATTGGTTATTGGATATTATATCCTGTGTGTGAAACAGGTTACTAACATGATTGGGTATTTAAAAAAAACCCAACAAAAAAACAAAGGAAAACACAGAAAGGCTGAGTCGTTCTGAAAGAAGAGGAGGAGTTCGACACTAGCAAATTATGCAACAATTTTACAATATTTCTCAACACAAAATAGCAAAGGTTTTAGGGAAGCCATTGTCTACTCTACGTAACACCTTTAAAACTAAGAGAATCAGAAGAAATCTCTACACAAGGGACAAGGCTGTAAACCAATACTGGATGTAGAAGTGTGCGATATCATGATAGTAGACTGTGCGCAAATAAAATGTCTACAATCTCTCACTACAGAGATGATGTTTTTATTGTGCTGTAGTGCATATTCTAACAGTTGCAGGCTAACGGCACATATATATGCATCTGAAGTTGTTTGGTCGGTTAAATCTGTTTTGCCACAACAGTAAACCAGTAGCACTAGTGTCTTGGATTTCTTTCCCTTCCAACATGCAATGCAGCGTGACATGCGCTCAAACCTTCTATGTGGCAAAGTGGCAGGACGAAGAAGTTGGTCCCTAAAAAGAAT
Organism: Mola mola; assembly: GCA_001698575.1. Lineage (NCBI taxonomy): Eukaryota > Metazoa > Chordata > Actinopteri > Tetraodontiformes > Molidae > Mola > Mola mola. The sequence continues at coordinate 2,362,436 of KV751367.1, read as the reverse complement.
ACCATATCAGTAGCATACAGCTGGTACTGCTAATACAGGCACAGCACAAACAAATGTCATTTGAAAAACTTGTAATGATAACATTCAAATGTCAAATGGCAACACATCAAACCCTTTCGACTATTTAAAATAGAAACATCTGAAAGCGCATGCTAAGACTATGCAGAGTGACAGCTACATCTGCACAACTAGAGGCTACAAGACAAAAACAAACAAGTATAAGCAAGGCATTTGAGAAAGGCGCTACATATGACAAAGCAAGTTAGCACCTGAAAGAGGTGCCTGATGAGGTTACAGTTCACCTGGCCACAGATATGAACCCCTTAAACTGAGAAAAACACTGCTCAAAATAGCTGATGGGCAGTACGAGATACTAAGCCGCAAATATTTTTGCCAATGTAAACATTCCACAGTTGTACTCTGAATGGTTTTAGACATTTAAAGAAAAAAATCAGAGCGTCAAAAATGTTTTGTGACAACAACTGATGTATGGTCTAGACACACTTCAGACCCTTATTTCAGTGTGACCATTCATTTCATGAAAAACCTGGAGCTATGCAGTGTACGTCAGACGCCACTGCATTGAAAACAGACATGACTCTGTCATGCACATCACTGCTTGGGTTAGGAACACTTCCTAAAAACACTGTTAAGTTAAAAATCTACCATGCAAAGAGGAAACAATATATAAACCAGATCCACAAACACCACTGCCATCTCTGAGCCTTAGCTAATTTAGTGTGGACTGAGGAGAGTTTAAAAATTGTCCTGTGGTCTTGACGTTGAAATTCATTTGGGAAATCGTGAATACCACATCCACCAGGCCAAAGTTAGAGGGTCAATCAAGCTTGTTAACAGCAAAGAGAGTACACACGGTGTGGGCAATGTGCATATTTGTGAGGTCACCATTAATGCTGAACAATATATAGAGCTTTTGGAGCAACACATGCTACTGACTACACAAACTCTTTTTTTCAGGGAAAGCCTTGCTTTTGTCAAACCATGTTAAACCATGTTACAAAACATGGTACATCATCATGCTATGTAGTAAAAGAGTCTGGGTACTGAAGTAGCCTGTCTGCAGTCTCGACTTGTCACCAATTGAAAATATTTGCAGCATTACGAATCATAAAGTATGACAAAAAAAGAAACTAATCTATTAAAATGCTGCAATCCAATATCAAGCAGGAATCTGAAATTATACCTCTTTTGAAATTACAGCAATTGATCTCAGTTCCCAAATACCTAGAGTGTTGATGAAAGAAAAGTGACCTCCATAGAATGGTAAACATGACCCAACAATTTTTTTCAAACTTGTTAGTAGCATCAAATCTAAATAAGGACAATATAATTTACAAATACAAAGAACTTTTTTCAATTTCAGCATTTGATGTCTCTGTGCTACTTTCAATCATATATTTTGTTTTGCAAACAATCACATTCAGTTTTGAATTTATATTTTACATAGTTTTAGTAATACAAATTATCAGATAAATAGACCAGAGTATAAAGCACATTTTGTTGCAAAGTATTAAGTTATTTTGTCGCAGAAAATGGAAATACTTAAGTACCTCAAAACTGGTACCAACATAGCACTTACTCCCTAGAGTTTTATTTTTACTGCAAATGTGCATGGCCAGGCTCTTACTTCACATTCGTTTTTTTCCAGCAGACATTCTGAAATGTCATCTCAAAAGATCAGAGCTAAAGTGCACATTATGAATGATGGCTTCTTTCCATTTGTGTGCCAGTTCCAGCACCTTGCTACTGAGCATGCGTTCATACCGCATAGTTTGCATAGTGTAGAGTGAAGCCTACCACACATTACGTGATTAATCATATTGGTGCTTCTTGTGTGGGCTACCTTAAACTGTCTACATTAAAAAGGTTACTTAAGAACTGAAATCATGATCAGCATAATAGTAATCCAAAATCTATGAATGAATACAACATTTTAAAGAAGCTCTTGGTTTCTCAGTTCACTCACACTATTCTTAGAAGCACAATCAGACAATCAGAATTAGCACCCTGTAATAATGTTATTATAACCAACACATTAAACCAATAATGTAAAGCCAAATGCTTTCATCGACTTTGCAAGCAGTAGCTTCTTTCTTATCCTCCTCCGGTGTGTATAAACTACAGGTTATGTCATTATCGTTCAAGTAGTACTGTTTTGATTTTCTATTTTTCTTCTCTATTTTGTCATAAAAAAACCTAACAGAAAAACATTAAAATTATCGATATTCAAATTAAAATGATGGATTATGGTACTGGCATTTGCTTATGAGATGAAGATGATTGTCTATTGTTGTATACGTTTTTTAAAAATTGTATTACTTTCCAAAACGATTATTTTACGTACATAATCAACACAATTTATTCCATATTATGAACGCAACCTGACAAAGTTTTCAAAACCACAGAAATTGACAAAATGATCTGCCTTGAACCCCCCCTCACACATCTTAATCATGTCGCACATGTTGATATGGTATGACATTGTACAGTAATAAAAAAAAAAAACACATAGCTAATGAAAATAAAAATAATAGATGTCTTCAGCTTCAGTGTCTGGAGTGTGTCAGTGTCAGTGTCAGTTTTGTATAGCTCATATATTTTTTTTTTAAAGGAGGACACAGAGACAGAAGTGATTATTTATAGTTGGAATATGCGAATCATTGACGGTCCCAGCTTTTCAGCACTAGAATCGCAAATATAAAATGTATATTTAAAAAAAATAT
>KV751367.1:2327239-2347567 GCA_001698575.1 Mola mola | reverse complement strand
GTGAAAATTAAAGGCTGTTGTTATCTGATGGAATCAGACACCAGTGGTTGTGTGTGTAGAGCCGTGGTTTGCATTCACAGGACAGTGGTCTTTTAGGGAAATCAAGCTCCTGCCTCTTTGTGTTGCAGAGGTTAGATTTGCCTAACTGTACTTATCTTACATCACACTCCGACCAATATCAAATCACATTATTCACCACGTTTCAGATGTTTTCTCTGTCCCTCTGAAACTGTCCAATGTTGTTCTTAATGTAGGAGTGAAGCATTTGAGGTGAAGGGTAAATAATACACAAATCCTATTCATAACCATTTGTTTATTGCTGTTTTACAATTTGCAAAGCTATCAAACAGCATTTACTTTCATCACTCCGGGATTCATAATTGTAACTTTTGTTTCAGCCAAGCGTTAATACAAAGTAGTTAACAGTGTTCGATTCTGAATACATTTCAAGTGGGAGGTGAATTAAATGGGTCAGGACAAGTGCTGCTTTCGATTGTTCCATAATTTAACGCCGCAGCACTGACTCTAAACAATTGAATGGGATGGCAGTTCAATTTGAATTTCACTGCTCGCTTCTCCGGCATTTAATACGTTGCGATCGGATGCTATTATATCAATGCAATCAGGAGCCGTGGCTGGTTACATCATCCGAAAACATTACAGCAAGTTCCTTTAATCAGAGACGGTTTCCTGCGACTGGGAAGAAAAACTCTGTTAATCGTTTACAAGAACTCGATGATGGCATGCGGTGTCAGTTTCCTCAGCTCTCATCATGGCGGTGTCGGTAAGAGAGAGTGATGTGTGCTACAGTGGAGTGATTAAAGCCAAAAGTGACGCGGGGGCACACTTGGCAAATTGTGGAAGCTGCCAGGAATGATAAGAGGAGAATATGGTGTCAATTAAAGCCGTGCTATGCAAAGAAGGGCTCCAAAGGCAAAAAATATGAGAGTGGAGGTTGGACACTGATTTGGTTGTGAGTATAGGTCAAAGAGAAGCCCTGTATTTACACAGCTGTTATCTGACTGACCATCTCGGCTCAGTTATTCGTCTGTTGCGTAGCAGCCAGGTATTCACTGGCAAACGCTCAGCTGGGCACCATTTCAGAACACTGACAGAACACATCTGTAAGTGCACTGCTCCCCAAAGCCAAGCTCGAAACTGACACTGTAGAGACATAATGTGCCATAGATGCCATTTTGAACCCAAAAAAATGTTGATTTGTATGATTTTAATATTTCTTAACCTCATAACATATAAAGGTCAGATGACCTGTCATCCTCTTGGCTGTGCGTACGCAGTTCTGAAAAATGACTTTCATAATACAAATGAAAAGAAGACAAAGATCAGCAAATAGTTTCCGACTTTCTTTAAAGCTCAGTGAATGCTCAGTACACACACACACATATATACATATATGTATACACTTCATTGCTGGATTGTGCATGTGTTATTAATATTTGATTTCTTGTTTTCTGCATCCTTCCCAGAGGACCCTCCACTGTATAAATGTCAAAACACTCAGCATAAACATCTGTTTCCAATGTGTGGAACGTTATCAGCATGTCCTTCTGTGGGACTCGCAGACAGCGTTTGAAAAAGAAAAAAAAAAAATTCAAATAAAAACACAATTCAGGATGTTAACTGATGTTGCTTTCTTTGGCAGGATAAGCAGAGGTTTTCACGACTGACACACTGGAATAACAAACGTGTTTATTATAAGGCACAGTGGAGAACATCTCAGGGCCGTGTCACAACAAAGGGATGAATTCAAAGGGGAAAAAAAGACAACACCAATGAGACAAGCATACAGTTATCAACAACGCCTAAATGGTTCACACAAGCCTACGTCACAAACAGTCAAAGAAACTACCAAAAAATGTCACTTTTGATTCCGACATCAAAGGACACATAAGTTAATGGCACCGTCACTTCTCTGACTCCTTCCATCCTCTCGCATTTCTTCCAAACTTGTAAACGAGTCTGCGTCCGTCTACTCGTTCTAGGATTTCTCGTTTGTAATAATATCTGTAAGAGAGAAAATTAAGTTTAAAATTACTTCAGGTCAGCTTAAACAAACTGAAATATGGAATAATGCTGTGTTATCTGATCTCTTTTAGCCCACGTTTCATAAGTATCCGGTGAATTTCAACAACTTAAACAATTTATACTGAATCTTATGAACAATATCTGATATACACATATAAAATACTCTCCTGGTGAAGTTCCACAAACATTTTCATCTCACTTTTTTCCTTTTATATAAAACTGAGATTGTTCTCAAACACAGTAACCTTAAGAATATTAACGATTTCATTATTTACTTCATTTACTGTATTGGCAAAAATCTCTAATAAAAAAACAACAAGTTTGATTGGATGCGCGCAACAGAAAAAGGAAGTCAAGTCAGTTATGCAGTTTTTCATGCTCTTTTGTTTGTTCACAACAGAGAGGATCTGTCGTGTGATGTTTGGTGATGCCATCAAGCTGCAAGTGCCTCTGCTGCACCACAGTTAAAAGAAAAAAATCAGCTTAGCGGTCACAGTTACTATACCTGCGGACACATTTATTCTGTAGTTCCCACTGGTTCGCGCTGCACTGAAATTAAACTTATTGGATTAGCTCATTCAAATGTAAAGCTGCGACCTATATGGGAGCCGGGAAGGTTTTCTGAGGAGAAGGCCGTTTCAGTTCATTTAGAAGAAGAGTGAAAACAGTGCGGCGGTTCAAACGTTGAGGCGATTCGAGGTTATCAGCGATGGGATATAGTAAACATGTGTTTTAAAGGGTTTAAGTGACTTGCTTTAGATGTCTTGCTCTTAATGATGACACCCATAAGATTCAGAAGCTGTTTCAAAGTACGTTTCCTGCTCATTACAGTGTTTTTCCTTTCTTTTTTTTTTTTCAGTAGCGGGCACACTAAGCTGCTTAAGTAAATCGGATTAGGAACAATGCAGTTCGTAATTTTCTCTCATCACAGATTTTATAAGCTAACGCCAAAAGTGTTGCACACGATGTTGACGGTGTTCAACATGTAGGATGTTTACCTCTACAGTCAACTCCTACTCAAAACAGGTGTTTTGTTAGGGAATCAAAATTCTCACCTCACACCTAAAGCTTGCATCCAAATCTGTATCTAGAACCTACTCTCAGCCAGGATAACTCGGTTCCAGAGTAGCACCAACTCTTTGCCAGACTAGGTGAGAAAACAGCTTATGTCACGGGGTGGGGTCGGGGCTATCGTGATCACGGGCCAACAGGCCATGGACATGTTCAACCTGACGGTGCATCTTAAGTAGTGCTGAGTTGTGTTACTGTATTTTTACTATCAACCACCAAGATCTAGTGAGTTCTGTCTTGACTCAAAGTGAAAGTATGTGCCAAATTCAAAATATTTCCATTAAGGTGCTCCTGAGATATCACATTCACAACAGTGCGAGAGATGAACTGATGACCTGAAAACATTAAGCCAAAGCCTAATGCGAGTACGGAAGCGTGAGAATAATAACCGACGTGACTGTGAAATTTTGATCATTTAATTGTCACCGTTTCTCCTAAATATAACAAGTCACATTAAAATCAACTTTACAATAAGGTTACATCAGTTAAAATGAGTTAATGCAATAACAAACATTGACTAATGGTTAATTATTGTGCTAAGTAATCATTTACTAATGGTCTTCCTGTTAACTGAGATACCAATTCATACATTATTCAGTAGTTTAAAACCATACTAATAAGAGTTAACTTAACAACCTAATTTAACAATAAGAGTCACAAAGTGCATTAATAAACGGTCAATTCGGCTAAATAAATGATTTATTGCAGTTAGCTCATGCTTAGCCTATCTGTTTCAAAATCCTTCTTATTGTATTATTTAAATGATAGCTAATAGCCATTATTGTGTTAATTAATGTTAATAGTGTGGTTAGAAACGACTGCCTTAGTTAATATGGGAACTGTTAGTGATTACTTGACACATTAATTAACCGTAAGTAAATGCTTATTACTGCATTAACTAATGCTTTTAACACACCCTTATTGCGACGTTTTACCAATCAATTAGACATAAACTGACCTACATCAGCCAGCATTATTTCTCCCCCTCAGTGATGGATAACTTGCAGGTATTTCTATTTATGTAACCACATGCACGACAGCGGAGCAGGCGTACCTCATCGCCCGACTTAGTTTCTCGTAGGTCATGCTGCTGTTGTTCTTCTTTTTGCCCCATAACTGTGCCACTGCCTCTGACTTTAGGAAGCGGAAGATGCCCTCCGTCCGATCTTCCCACTTGATCAGTCCCGGGTGTCGCTCTGGGTTTAGCAGAATGTCCCTGATAAACTCCCACAGGTGGGTCCCTCTGGGGTCTGTGGGGAAAGACAGTAGATATCTGAATAAAAATGTCATATAGTTGGTCTGGAATAAAAAATGACGACAGTGCATACTACTTACTGGGTTTTTTGACCTGATCAGAATGACTCGAAGATCTTTTGACATCTGAGAGAAACGATTCAAGTTACTGATTGTCAATTCCTTTGAGCTGTCTCATTTTTAATAATGTTGGTATTCCTAATAACAAATTATTATGCGTAAATTCCTCACCAGGAAGAGAAGGGGTTGGAGACGCAACAGGTCCGAGGGGGTGACTCAAGGGTTCATACATGTCTATGTTAACAAAATGATCATTTCATTACTGTTTATCTGATCCATTTTCAAACAAGGCATTAGTAGATATAATAGAGATAGCGGATATATTTACAGTACCTCCAGGTGCATAGGTGACATCAGGAAATGGACAGGAAAAATCTACTGTAATGATGGGAAAAGAAGAGGTAGGTGGAAGCAGAATTTATGAGGACATACTGGTTGATTTATCTGGACATCTGTAGGCAAGCAAAAACGTAGATAATCTGCAGTAACATTGGTCTGTCCTTCTTAGTAAATAACGTGTTTGGGAGACTCTTACGTTCTGCTTTAAGTTCCGGTTGTCCTCTGTCCATATGGCACTGCCCTGTTAATGGGTGAGAAGGAAAAAGGATTGTTGTTTAGCATTTGAACGGTTCACCATTCACTTTTGTATCCCTGGTTAGATGACAGCTGCATATGAAACAAATCCTGGCTTACAGTAGTGAAAGCTTCTTCCTTTTCCTCCAAATTGCATCTTACAGTGCGAAACAGTCTGAGATTTCCAGCAGATTAAGGGGGAAATCTTTATGCACCGCTTTGTGGCATAAGCAGATGCTGTTTTACAACCACCAAAACAGGATGGTGCCTTGTTTTCCGCACAAACAGAATGAAAATGGTAACTGTTTTCCGAACAGCAGATAGTAAAAAGGAGTGATTGTTTAAAAAAAAAAAAAAAATTACTTTTCTGTTTATTTTTATTTTTATTTTTGTTGCTGTTATTATTTTCAACAGGAAGCACTGGAATCCCAATCCTTGTGAATCTAAACAAAATTTTGATACAGACTGACACAAACAGTTCCACAGTTTTACTGCATATGGCCTGAAGTTTTTAGGTAATTAAAGAGTACCCATGTGTAACAAAAAGTTTGACTGCAGTGTTCAATTGGAAAGTGAAAACCATGTCTCAATAAACCAGTCAGTGTCTCGATAGCTGCATTGTGCTCTGATTTGGTTTACACTCATTACATGACGCGTGGGTTTTCTCCGGATACTCCGGCTTCCTCCCACATTCCAAAAACATGCAAATCTGGGGGTAGGTTAATTGGTCACTCTAAATTGCCCGTAGGTGTGAATGTGAGTGTGGATGGTTGTTTGTCTCTATATGTCAGCCCTGCGATGAACTGGCGACTCATCCAGCGTGTACCCCGCCTTCGCCCCAAGATGCTGAGATAGGCTCCAGCCCCCCCCACGACCCCTAACGGGATAAGCGGTAGAAAATGAATGAATGAATGACTATCATTACATGACATTACATTGATTTGGTCGCTGGAGTGTCACCTGTTGTGCGTGGCCTTGTGTCAGTATCGTTTTAAAAAGCCATTAATCACATAACGCTCCAAAGGAATTTTAATCATTTTACCATTTGTGTTTCCAGGAGCCACGTTCTTCATCTGTCAACTTGAGCTGAAAGCTGAAAAGGTGAAGCCTTGGGCCTGTAAAGTCCACATACTTCCACCTTCAAACCCTTATTAAAAAAAGTGTTTGGGCTATCTTTCAGCTCGTTTCCCAGCTTCACAGCTCCTCTGTGCTTTGTCAAGAGACCCATCAAGCAAGTGCAAACAACACTTCAATCATTTCCCTCACTTTAAGCAGCCCCTTGCCCCTCTACAGCTGCTACCCCTGACTTGCTCTGCGAGCCCTTCTAAGCATTAGAACATTTCAGCAACACGCCGGCCTGGACCCCCACTCAAATCACTCAGCTTGTCTTTTACTTGACATAAAAATGTTCCTGTATCTCCCCTTGCAGCTCAGCTGCCTTTTCAGAATTTCAAATGTACCGGCCAACTTGAGTTCTGTGATGCTGTGGAAGAGAATGGGCCCCACGCTGCCAGCAATGAGGATGAAGTCCTGGTAGCCCAGGTTGCAGAGCTGATGGCCGTCCATATCAAAGTTTTGGAAGGCAATGTTGGAGGCGTCGATCTGGTGCATGTCCATCACCTGTTGCAGCCAATCCCACACCTGGTACTTAGTCCAGAACTGAGGATGGGAGTTATGAGCCCACAGGTGACTTGTATAGCCAGGCATCACCACTGGAACTGGGGTCAATATGAATATTTGTGAGTCAAAACTTTGAAAAAAAATTAGCTCTTGTCTGCATTATCAATATGCAAATGATGAAGGAAACATGGATTGCTCCACTGAAGAATACTTCAGTGTGAAGAAGGCATATTTTCCTGAGGCATGTTAGCTTATTATGCCGATAATTTAATTAACGGATTTCCGACAGTGAAGAACACATGCAAGAATGTATAGTCCTGTGCGTCATGATTCCTCACCATCAGGGCAGGGGTTGGGAGAGCCCCAGCTGGAGGTCTGCAGGCTGCCCCAGGTGTTGGTGGATGAAGATACGCTCATACTGTAGCTTCTACACTCTGGTGTACCATGGCCTGGGGGCCGAGGCTGGACAGGAGCAATTCTCTATATGGACTGGTTTAAAAATGAAACAATACTCAATGCTCAATGCTTTCGGGCAACAAACACAAGACAACTGAACACATGAAATATAATATGAATACAATGTAATTTATCATGTAATTTATTATGGATGGGTTGAGCACTTTTTAAGTGTTATTTTTTTTCTGTGTACCCTCTTGGCTGTGATATGTCGTCTTGACAGTGCATCCAAAGTCAAATTTTCTTCCCTTTGCACGCAACAGCTAAAAAGTATTTTCTAATCTATTCTAATCTATCAAATATTAACACAATATTACAACTACATAAATATATTAAACCCCGTTTGAATTCCACTTTGATATAAGTTAGATTGTTTTATTATAGCAGTGAGATGTATTTACAGTCATTATCTCTGAATTATAAAAAGCGTTGTGTCATTATGATATGGGTAGTGGGACTTTGAAATCTATGTTCAAAGTCCCTCCATGTTGCCTAGTCACAGATCCAGCTACTGACTTATTGACTTTATGGGCATTGTTTGAAATAATACATGCAGATTTTTTTGCAATACCTCCTCTGGAGATGTAGAGAGTCTAGACGTCGGATAAAGAAAAACTGCTTGGAACATCTGATAAAACTTTTAAAATAAGACGGTGCTCAACAAATGTGAATCAAGTTGTTCCTGGTTTGCCTATTCCTTACCTCAAATGTTTTCACACATATATTTATGTACCGTTTAGCTGTAACATCAAGGTGTGTGACAAGGATACGGATTAGTGCTAATTTGAAAGTAAACTAGCCAAGACCAAGCACTGTCCAGTTCATAGTACGTCGCCCACACTTGCGTTGTGGTTGTTGTACTGTAGATTTATTATTGGAGCTTGTTTACTTTGGTCATATGCTGACAATTTCAAAACTCTCTCTACTGCTTAGACAGCCCTGCTTTATAAAAATGACTTCCCAGGAGCAAAACACTATCTCTGCTTCAAATTAAAAGATATGATGGCTTTTAAAGGTATAATATGTATAATATGTAACACATTTGATTGTACTGTATTGTTCCATTGCTTCCTTAGGCTGTCAAACATTGAGGTGATGGGTTTTCTGGGTAGTGGAAAACACATTGCAGGTCTTGTAGTGTCTTTGTATCGGCAAATGCTCAAAATAGCTTAAGTCACAGAAATGTACTGTTCATTCTGCTGCAATTTGAATTGCTGGTAATCTTCCATGCTAATTTTGTATAATTACAGCTACTTATTTCTTTGTGAGCTTCTTAATATAGGCTTCACTCCCTCTCATGTTACGTATTTCCCAGCAGTGTTCGAGGGGTTCCAGTAGAGGATACATACACAGATAAATAAAGCAGGTTTCAGACTTACCCACAAGTATATTTGCATCTTATGTAAATAAATGTTATTAGAATTTCAGCAGCTCCACTGTTTTGTCCAGCAAGGGGTGGGGACATGCATGATAACTAAGGGATATCTGACACTACAACATCTTTTTTTGTATTCTTTGTAAGTTCCATGGACGTAGATTCTATGAAAGACCTAAAATGCAATGTTGGTGCATCATTTAACTAATCCAAGCCTTTGTGAATTTGACCTAAAATATACTATTAACCGAAATTGAATTCTGGGTTTAAGGTAAGAAATGTGAGAAAAAGAAGGTACTCCTACTGGTTTTATAAATGGTATTGGCTGTCAAGCTGTTAAAAGTCAAACTGAGTGACATTGCATTTTTACTGCCACAGAGTGAATGTAAGTCCTTATTCAATTAACCTACCCTACGTCACTTGTTCCCTGGAAGATATTGTGATGGGTTATTGATACACTTATGCCAAGTCCTGTTACGCACTTGAACAATGAGTGCTATGCTGCCAACCAAACAAGTCTGTGCCATATACACTGGCAACCATATTTCGCTCAAGATCTGTCATGTCGGAGACCTTAAAGCGAGATCTGTGAAGACATTTCTTGAGAAGAGGGCTGACTCATGCCATCCGTCCAAAGACCATCAGCCCTTCAGTTGACTTGCTAAGTGTTAACCATCGCTGCATGTGATGCTGGCACGTAGACGTCTTATCAATCACGTAGCAACTGGTCGTAGAATGTCTTAAAAGCGTAAGATACTAGACAAAGAATATCCTAATAGGTGAGTCATTGTGAATAATCACTGCTGCACATGCACAAGTATTGTGTCAACTGTTTTCATATTGTTGCTTCCTTTTCATTCATCATGTCCTGAAGATGGTACTGAACTTAACTTTAATAGTTTTGTCAGGGACCTATAATTGAAACTAAGATTGACTCAACTGCATTAGGAGGTGCAGTATTGATGGTGAGGAAGTGTGTATGCTGAAAAATTGCACATGGTACATAATATTACACAAAACCTTTTTCAAAGAATTTGATGTACTGTCAGTAAATGTGAGCAAAAAATACCCAGTGGCTCTGCTTTAATGATACATTTTCAAGCAATGGCATCACTCTGTAACTGAAGATTGTCACAGCATGTGGGATAGGTAGACTTAACTCACTAAAAAAGAAGGCCAAAGCAAGCATAAATTGACCATTTGACCAGCCATCAGTTGGATCATACTGTGTACACTCACTTTGAAAAGCACTGCTGAGATCCCAGCACCAGTACAGCACCTACCAGATTAGTAGAATGAGGTCCGATCAGGTCTGACAGATACCTTGCGCAGATCAAATGAAAAAAACGCTGTACAGAAGGCGATTCCAGCACTCTATCATTTACAGTGGCACATGTCCTTCCTCTTCCCAAAAGCGTTGAATCAACAGTAGAAAAGCATGCGGCTACAATGGGTGCTGTGTCATCACAGTGAGTGTTTTATCCTGCCAACTTCCTTAACCTGTTGCAATTGGTTACCTGTCCCGGGTCACACCAGTTATGTATTTGCATAATGCACCCACACAAATCAACACTGCCGAACTTATATTTTAGATTCTCTCAAACACACAGACGCTGGCTCACTCAAGCAGAAAAGCATACCCTGGGTGAAGAGGGTGAGGAGACATATGCACAAGTGCAGAATCAAACATGATGTTCTGTCAGTTAACGTAAGAAACCCTGAGAGAACTTTTTTGAGTCCATGGAATGGTCTCAAACAAGTTCTCATGGTGACATGGTGATAGCTATGATTACAATTTAGGCCAAGCTTATGTTAAGCCTCAAATGTAGCTACTGTTAACCATACCTCATCACAATCCTATAAAACTTTAACAGGCTTTTCATGTAGCACCTTCTGGCTTCAACCACAGGTGCCTGAGCCAAGAGTGACAACGGGGATGACGATGACGACAGTTGTTGGTATGCATCCTGCAAATTCGAGGAAGCGTGGCCGAACAGTGACACAGCAGCGGAGGATCAAAAGCAGCTGTTTTGTTTGTGAATCCTTCACCAGTGTTAACATATGCTGAATTATTTTCCTGTCAGGTATCGTGTATTTCCCTCTGTGGCATCCACAAAATGTGCCGCATTGGAAGAGGATATCAAATAATACTATAAATGACCTTCCACATTAATGTAGGTCAACGGGATACTGTTAATAAAAAACATCATGCCTTTGTTTGGTTGAGCCATTGAGTTTTACATTCCTCAAAACATGTTTGTCCTGTTTTCTGCAGAGCACAAATCAATCCCATTCAGATTAAACACACAATAAGCATACAGGAGTAAATGTGTTAAAAAGCTGTTTTACTGAACCTTTTCTATGCATTGTTGTCCTCTCCTGATAATGATCAGAATATGTTCAAACATTCTATTTTATCTTGACGCCAATTAGGGTTCGGGCAATATGTAACATCATTGATCTGAGATGTAAATCTGATCGGTAGCCTTGTACCACTACAATGCCTCTTGGGAACAGATGCACTAACAGTATCATGTTGATGAAGAGACTTTGAGCAGGGCTGAACTGTGTAACAGGCTGAAGGAGGGAGAAGTCTCTCAGAAAGTATGTCAGCTTCCTCTCACTGTGTTTTCAGCAGCATTGTGTCGAGAGAAACAAGCAGCTGTGCCAAACAAATAAACTTAATGAAGTTGTCCCCTGATAGAGGTTATTAATGCCCTTTCAACATTCTGTAAATTCCTTTTAGCAACTTGGTGTTGTAGTTCTTTGTGTTTTCTTGGTGTGTGTGAGTGACTCCTCCCACTGCTTAGCCTAAAGGGAAATTTTTTTCGTTAGCCTGACTATCTTTGATAGTTCCCCTCATCTCCCCATGCACACTAGATGAATAGAGTCCTACGGTAAAACTCTGATCCCCCTGCAACCTCTGTGGACCAAAGCGTCCAGCTGACCCTGTGTCCCACTACGTGTGCTATTTCTTGGACTTTTTTGCTGCAGTTTCCTGTGTGTTTTTAAAGAGGTAACATGCCTCCAGGGTGTAATTTGGGACCTTAGCCGCATTTGGTGCCGACCCATTGTGAATGCCCAGTGACATTGTGCTGAAGGAAGATTAATAAGACCATCAGTAGTGAAGTGAAGCCACACGCTTCTCATCATGGCCAGTGGTTTGGCCTGCTTCTTCTCTTATTTGTTCTTTCTCTGTCACATTTTTTTTTTCTCCATGTCACAGGGACAACAGTACTTGGCATCTCATTTAATGGATCTTCGTTCTGCTTTTCCAGAGTGGATGTGTGTCGACGTATGCATGTAAGTCCACTGGGGGAATAGCAAAGGGGAGAAACAGAGAGGGGGGGATCACAAAGTCTGTCATATCATCTCTGCTCTGTGTGAGTCAGCCTACCACCGTTGTGAAGACATCCTCCCAGACACAAGAAAATGTCATCAAAATGCAGGCATTATAGACAGTGTCATCTATTTTTAAACAGAGAGTCAAGTCAAGGCTTATGTTGCCCTCCAATAATAGTACACCACTGATCCATCTATAAAGAAGTTTATAACATGCTTAGCGTTACTGTGAAATATTAATGCCTTATTTGAGAATATGGTCAAAAGTTTCCGTTTGACAGGAAAGGCTGTCAAAGTTGTCAGTCAGACGAAACAGACAAAGCGGGGGGGAGGATACAGTTTGCATGCTCTAATGAACAGGAACTTATTAGTGGGAGTATGTCTATTACTGTGCCACTTGCCTCCCCTCTTTCATTAGCTGCTTATCACGCCCGTTAGTGTCATTTTTAATACTTCACATTTTGATTAGCATATGATCCGCTGAGAGAGACGGAAAAATCATTTTATCACTGTCAATTACTGCTACAAATGACAATTTCACTACCTAAATCGTAATTTTACATTTCCTCCCTGTCAAAGAACAATGGCTGTGTAATTACAGCAATGAGAAGTGCAACAGGAAAATGAATTATTCACAATCCTCTTCCTTTCTTGTTTTCTCCCTGTTTGTTTTCTGGCTGGCAGTGTTACTGACATTGCTAACAGTCCACACGTTCAGGATAACTTTGGTTGTGGTGCAGGGGTGCTGAAAACTTGGCATAAAAGGTATTCAAATACCTTTTCACCTGCAGAATTTCCACAGCTTGACTGCAGCTGGAGAGGTGGAGTGTAGATCCCTCATTTGCCCGTAGGTGACACTGTTGTCCAAGGTAGTGCCTAGGACAGAAGGCAAGGTTGTGTGATGAGTGACCAACTCAGACGCGACATGATAATGTGTAAGTGATGAAACATGTGTCCTTACTTACTACCATACCTATGGATGGTGGTACTTGTATATGGTTACAATAACCTACACACACTCCACCAACTCATGGGGGAGATAACCCAGAGGCATAAGGAGGATACATGAGAGATGAGGAGTTCAGGAAACCAGACTCCAAAGAGTGCAGAACTAGTGCGGGACCCCCTACACGGTTCTGTCAGTGTCCTAACCACGGTAGGTAAAATACTGTATATCAAGCCGAAAAAACATATAGTGAAGCTCCAACAACAGCACATATGTCAAACGTTTTAACCCTAACCCTAACCCCCCAAGGTATCAAAACAGTTTCGCTTTAACATTTACAAGTGTAAAGTCTAAGATCGGTCAGTGGCCGCAGCTCAGGAGTTAGAATGGGTTTCCCTCTGATCGGAGGTTCGAATCGTCACCCCGCAGTCAGAGTTTTGAGGGGTCCTTGGGCAACCCCAAACTGCCCGGAATGCATGTATGAATGGGTGAATGCGACAAACATTGTAAAGTCAGAAGATTTGAAAGGTGCTATGAAAATGCCTGAAAGGTCATCTCTCATTTACCATCAATTTCATCCGTCCCATCAGCGTCATATCAAGGCAAACGCTTTCAGTGAAGAAGCTCTAATGATCCCCTATCTTTTCAGATCTTTTAAGATTAGTGGTATGTATGGAAATATGACTTTTGACAAAAACAGATCTCTAATCACATTTCCACCCCAAGGTTGCACAGAGCTAAACATTTCTACAGCTGTGTTGGTACGTCTTCTCTGACAACAAGCACTGCGTGCTGATTGAACATGTCAGAAAGAGAAAAATAAATTCAATTTTTATGTTGTATTCGTTTGTTTACTTTTTGTTGGTGTATCAAGGGGAAATATTGAGAATCTTTTTTTTATACAGGCATTGGTTGTGTTAGCATGGAAAGCCTGCAAGTAGGTGTTGATCACAGGTGAATATTTAGCAGCCTACTTTATTTAAGAGTTGATAGTGCACTAAACTACAGCTGAAAGTGAGTGAATATTGGACTTGTCAGATGTCTTCAAATTTGACAGAAAATTAATATCTGTGCTGATTTGCTGTGTGTATATAGATACATAACAGTTTGCTAACACATCAACTCTAGAAGGGATGGTTATATCAGTGTTGTTTTAACAGCTGGATTGGATTAATTTGGTTAACATACGTATGTTGTAAATACAGTTTAAATAGGAGAAATAGTGAATGCTCCACTTCCCAGCACACCAAACCCCACTATTTGTGACAAAAGCCAAAGTTTAAGGGATTTTAAAATTGTGGGGTTGGTTGTGCTGAGCCCACTGTTTCTTTCCTTGCCCACATTAGTTACTTATCTAATGCACGCATTAGATAAGTAAGATAGTGGCATGCCCTCACACTGTTGAACTACATTTTTAAAATCTCAGTATCTCAGTGTGACCCCAGAAAAATTATGCGCAGGATAAACTTAAAATTTTAACATTAACACCAAAAGTGGCCACCCACATATACACACATATGTCAGTCCATTAGTACTAAGACCCACAACAGAGGAGCAGCAGGGGAACACACAAAAGAACATGTCTTTTGAAATGGCTGAACTGGCTTCTCTAGTTTAGCCTTGTGGAGGATCATTCAAACCTAAGGGAGTGGGCAAAGGGTACAAAGCCCAGCCCCCAATCTGTCACAGATCCGCCGACCCATCAGTTGGGGTGTCACTCCCCCCGGTCATCATGTGAGTCGCTGGTATCACATGAGCCAAAGAGTGAACGGTGGCTAAATTTCCTGGGGAGGGATTTCAAAACTCCATTATATGTGGCAGATAGTTGATGTCTAAGGCCTCTTCCTCCTCTATTAAGTGATGGCTGTTTCGACCTTGACATAGATGGCCTCCTTTACTCCTCTCTCAAACCATCTATCCTCCCTGTCCAGCACATGTACCTTCTCATCCTCAAAGGAGTGTCCCTTCTCCTGTAAGTGTAAGTGGACTGCTGAGTCCTGGCCGGAGGAACTGGCTGTCTGGTGTTGAGCCATGGGTTTGTGGAGAGTTTGTTTGGTCTCCCCGATATACAAGTCTGTGCACTCCTCACTGCACTGGACTGCATAAACAACACATTTAAGTTTGTGTCTGGGAGTTTTGTCCTTAGGGTGAACCAGTTTCTGTCTCAGAGTGTTGCAGGGTCTGAAGTGAACTGGGACTGGTTATGCTTAAAGAAAATTCTTCTAAATTTCTCTGACATCCCTGCCACATAAGGGATGACAACGTTGTGGCGTTTGGCGCTTTACATAGGGACATACAAAAAAAAGTAAATACATAACAGGACAGGTACACGTCAGGAGAATGGGGGGGTGGTGTAGGAGGACGGTCAGGTGTCGTAGGTGATCTTGAAGAGGTAGGATTTCAGTTGACTTTTAAATTAGGTGAGTGTGTCAGAGTTTCGGATGTTGAGCGGCAGGGAGTTCCAGAGGGTTGGAGTGGCGATGGCGAAGGCTCTGTCCCCCAAGGTGTGGTACTTGGTCTTAGTGATGGGGTGAGAAGGTTGGCGTCAGCAGAACGAAGGTGGCGAGTTGGGGAGTGCCGATGGAGGAGATCAGTGAGGTATGAGGGGGCGACGTTGTTCAAAGCTTTGTAGGTGATGAGGAGGATCTTGAAGTTGATGCGTTGCTGTATGGGGAGCCAGTGAAGGTGATGAAAGTTGGGAGTGATGTGGTCTCTGGAGCAGGAGTGGGTGAGCAACCGGGCAGCTGAGTTCTGAACATATTGTAGTTTTTGGAGGACAGTAGAAGGGAGGCCATGAAGGATGCTATTGCAGTAGTCTAGTCTGGAGGTGATGAAGGCGTGGATGAGTGTTTCAGCGGCTGAGGAGGAAAGGGTGGGGCGGAGGCGTACAATGTTACGGAGGTGGAAGAAAGATGTTTTGGTGACTTGGTTAATGTGACTTGAAGGAGAGGGTAGGGTCCATGATGATGCCGAGGTTTCATGCCAGGGGGGAGGGAGGGACTGAGTGACCATCAGTGTAGAGTGAGTAGTTGTGGGAGGAAGGGAGGAGAGATTTTGGGCCAAAGATAATGATTTCCGATTTATTGCTGTTCAGTTTTAGGAAGTTGTTGTTCATCCAGGTTTTTATGTCGGTGAGGCAATCGGTGAGGGTGGAGAGAGTGGTGGGAGTGATGACTTTGGAAGAGATGTACAGCTGTATATCGTTGGCGTAGCAATGGAAATGTAGACCATGGTGGCGGATGACGTTACCAAGTGGGAGCATGTACAGGATGAAAAGAGTGGGACCAAGCAACGAGCCTTGAGGGACTCCGTGTGAGACTGGGGAGGTGTGGGATTTATGGTTCTTGATGGAGATGTAGTGGAATCTGTCAGACAGGTAGGCAGTGAACCAGGAGAGTGTGGAGTCGGTGATGCCAATGGATTGCAGGCGACGGAGGACGATGGAGTGATTGAAGGTATCGAAAGCTGCACTGAGGTCGAGGAGGAGGAGAATGGTGAGCGAGCTGGAATCGGAGGAGAGTAGGAGGTCGTTGGTGAGTTTGAGTAGGGCTGTTTCAGTGCTGTGGTGACTTTGGAAACCGGATTGGAATGTTTCATACAGGGTGTTGGAGAGGAGGTATTGCTTGAATTGGGTTGCAACGGCCCTTTCCAGTATTTTTGAGAGGAATGGGTTGTTGGAGATGGGTCTGAAGTTGTTGGGGTCGTCAGGGTCCAGGCCGGGAGAGAGTGTTAGATATGCAGGTGGAGAGAAAAACAGGAGAGATGGACTTAAGATTATGGAAGGTTATTGTGCGGTTTTGTTTGGGTTGGGGGGCGGGAATGTCAATAACCAATGTGATTGCCAGATGATCAGAGATGGTGAGGTCGGTGCTGGAGATGTTGTGGATATGGAGGCCAGTAGAGCACACAAGGTCTAAGATGTGTCCATGACTGTGGGTGGGGAAATAGATGTGTTGGGTGAAGTTGAAGCAGTTTAGGAATTCCAGGAAATCCTTTGCGCTTTTACAGTCAGGGAAGTCGATGTGGATGTTGAAATCGCCAAGGAGTAAAACAGATGGAGAGATTGGAAACAGTGCTGTGATAAATTCTGAGAGGTCTGATAGGAAGGATGGGTTGGGATTCGGGGGACGGTAGATGAGAGCGATGACAAGAGGTTTGGGGCCGGGAAGTTTGAAAGCCAGGTGTTCAAAAGATGAAGCAGTAGGGGTGGACAGTGGTCAAGCTTCGAGGTCATGATGGTGAATAGCAGCAATACCTCCTCCTCTGCCCTCAGTGCGTGGCTTGTCCAAGTATGAATATCCAGCAGGGGTGGTTTGGTTAAGTGCAAGATTGTCCAGGGGGTTTTGCCAGGTTTCAGTGAGACAGAGTAGGTCCAGTTTGTTGTCAGTGATGAATTCGTTCAGAATGAGGCTTTTATTGTTGAGGAATCTTGTGTTACGGAGGGTGAGTTTCAGGTACTCTTGTTTTGAAGTTGATAGGGCGGAAGTGGGTATTGGGCGGAGGTTGAAAGGGTTAACGCTGGGATTGTTCTGATGACGTGTCATGTTGTTGTGATGACGCACTGAGGAAGCGCGAGAGCCAGTGTCCATGCTGCGGTCAGACCACAGTGATTGGATGCTGTTTATCACGGTGAAATTGTAAGTAAACTTGCGGCGGGAGCCTCGATGAACGTAGCGGGGACGGAGAACAAGTCCGGAAATTTTTATCGAGGCGACGAGTTCCGTGGAAGGAGGCGTTTGGTGGTTTAGCCGGAGGAGTTACATGGATGTGTAGCGTAGCGCCATGGCCGAGACTGTGAAGGAGCTGATGCTGGAGGTGGATGATGGCTGTGATAGACGACGACGCAGAAGATGGAACAGGATCAACCATAGCGTGGCAGATGGGCCTGGGCCCATCAGGTTGGAAGCCGGCTAGCTGGCTCGAGTAGAAGGCAGCGGTCCCAGCGGATCCTGGCAGTTACTGTAAGGCAGAGGTCCTAAAAAAAAGTAGTAGCAAGGAAAGCAAACTACTAAAAACTTAAAAGTTACGGAGGGAGAAGCGGCAGCCAAATGTGCCAGCGTCCTCTCCACTACACTGACTGTTGGTGGATTTGATATACGCCCAGTTAGGGTATCCACAGGTTTTTAATGCTGTCTTGATGTGTTTGTGTTCCTTACTCTTCCCCTCATTCATTGTAGGAACATTTTCGGCCGAAAATGTGATGTAGGGTTCTGATAACTCCCATCTTGTGTTCCAAAGGGTGGTGAGAGTTGAAGAGCAGGTACTGGTCTGTGTGAGTAGGTTTCCGGTAGACTGAGAACCTTTGACTTAAAAGGTTAAATACTGGGGACTCCCTACTAGAAACTTAGAACTGAAAAAGCCTCTTGAATAAGAGGCGAAATGTCTTCAAGAAACTACAAGAAGTCCAGTTAGTTGCCTTCAACTTAAACACCAAGACTAGCATGACCTGGATGACTGAGAATCTTCACAGACATAACTTAAAGAAGTTTACAGATTCTCAAGGAGAGTATCACATTATTATTGCCACCCTGTTTCCCCAAAAGGTTGTGACTAAACTGTAAAATGCAAACACAAATTACATTTAATTCCCAAATTTATCTGAAGATAACATTTAATGTTGAAACTAAAAAATGTAATTTTTAAATTTTTTTTTATTAAATGCCTTTTCCAGCAACACCTTTCAAAAGCCCTCAGTCATTGTGAAATGCTAAAACACGTAACGGAAACTCTCAAAATTCAGAGAATCTGAAGAAGTCTCTGTATGCAAGGGACAAGGTTGAAAACCTATATTGGATCTTTGGGACCTCAAACAGCTCTGCATTGAAAACAAATATGATTCTGTAGTGAGCATCCGAAATCCTACATCAAGCAAGAAGGGGGAAACGTTCCACTTCCAAAATTAAAGCAATTGGTCTCCTCAGTTCCTGTATGCTTACAGATAGAAGAAGGGGAGGTAATGTAACAGTGGTAAACATGACCCTGGCCATACTCCTTTGAAATGTGTTGCTGGCACCAAATTTTAATTGTGGACAAGGATGAGTTGATTTTGTGCTATTTTCAATAGAACATGGGGTTTCAATGTTTTTATTTACATTTTACACAGTGCATAAACCTTCTTGGAAACAGGGTTGTACAAATGTACTGGACTACCGGACCTGTATAATGTGTTAACTAATACATAGTTAATGAAATGTACTCATATTATATTTATAGATATATTTAATCCACAACAAACTACATTTTGTTGACTAAAGCCAAATATCTTGGAGGCAAGGCTTGTTTAGTATGTCACAGTATTTACCAATTCCAATACCAAACACACTCTTGGAGCATCCCTGCAAAATTGACTTGTATTTGTCTAACTAACATAACAATCCTACTTGGCACAGATTGCATTACCACCCCAACTGGTTGCAATGTGAAAAGTGGCTATAGTAGAATATGCTTCATATCATTGTAACAATAAAACAGACCATTTATAGAAACCGCAGATGGATTTTTAGTGAATGTTGGCTTATAGTTTGTGCTTAATCACAGTACTAGTGAGGGGCGTTTGTGAAATGGGACAGTCACAAAATCAGTGCCCTATTTTCAAATCTAATTGTGCAAAATAAGGATTTTTTTCTTCAACTCAGCTGTGGAGTTGGTGATTCGTGGAAAAAAAAAAAGAAAAGCCAAGAGAGTTTTGGTGTGATTTATTTTGTTTACGTCTCGTCAGAATGAAATGTGTTTTACTATGAGTTAGTAAGGTTGTACTTTTCTGTGAATGAGAGAATCATGGACACTTGTATTTTTCATGCATCAGTGCATCAGTTTACAATATTTATACTATTCCTCCAAACAGATGGTTTAGTATGGGAGGAGGGATGAAAGGAATGCTGTTGTGGCGAGGTGACTGAATTTAGAATATGACAGTACTTGACTCGACAATGCCACCTGGGGGGAATACCTCCCCAGGAAATGAGTGTTTATACACCAATCAGATAATTAAACGCAGATTACAAACACATGAGCAGAGGTGTATTCCCCCAAATATATCATGTACAATTTTATTGTTGTTTTGACCAAATGCACATTCATAAAATTCAAACACAATATTGACCCGGGCCCCACATTCAGGTCCTCGTTTAGGTTCAATAACTCTACATTATGAACAGGACTGAGGGCTTAACCGATAAGCAGCACAAGCAGAGCAGGAAGGGGGGAGAATCCTAAAGTTACACGGCAATCTTGAATACCCACGGACCAAATGTTAGCAACCACGTGCACTGCTCCAAGGGGAGTCAAAGAACCACCACCATGAGGGATCAGACGGCTGCTGCCAAGCCCAATAGCTCCTGTCCTATGAAGACAAAGAAAGTTAGCAGTTTGTGAACAAAATGACGCAAGGAGCCACAGAGTAAATCATTTTATGTATGCTCAGCCTCACACTAAACTGGGTCACAAAAACCATGTAATATTTTGCATTCACACATGCATATCACCTTTCATTCAAAACGGAAGAAAATACACAATACACATCAGATGATAAAAATGATAACAATGTTAACCAAAGAGATGATCACGTTAGATAAAACCAAATCCT
>KV751367.1:2309473-2327130 GCA_001698575.1 Mola mola | reverse complement strand
ACGGGAGTCGACCCACACCCAGGTACAGCGACTGTTAGTTCAGCATGCCGAGCCGTAGAATGTGATCAGCAGCAAGGCACACTGACAGGGTGGGAAAACCAGACGCAGTCACTTTTACCATGAGCCGAGCACGAGTTGAAACAGGACACGTGATGCCAGGAACAAGTTGGTCCGATCACAATTGGAGTGCAGCTTCCTTGCCACTGGATAAGGAGAAAATCACAGAGCTGCAGGGACCAAATGAAGCCACAATTAGCATAAGGCTCACCAAATGCTACGTTCTGACAAGGTAAACAAGGAGGTCTACCTAATGAGATGCTCTGCATTACAGGACCAGAGCTGGACAACCCCACTCCGATACCTGACCAGGACCACTACGAAGCCAGAGAGCAGAGACAACTGTAGCTCCGTCTGATGTGCAATAAACTTATGATATAAGACCGCAAAAGGCTAACCCTGTCAATCACCGCTGATATAGAGGCAAGGAATCCAGGGCAGTCACTCTGACTGAGGAGCAAGCAACTCCAGGCGCTATCACTCCAGCGGCGCTTCCCCCGGAAATGATAGTAAGCACAGATGCCTCGTACCTGGCCAAGATATACGATCCGATGGCCCCACTCTGTCATCAGGGGAACTACCTGCAGTCCGTCTCTCTCTGGGATGAAAATAGGGGGTGTAGGGTTCATGGTGCCACACTGTTCCATGACATGTGAATAATATTTTGTTTCTTAAAGTGACAAAAGTCCTCCAGCCTCCCCCTCTTTTCCTTTTTTAAAAACTCTATGTCTGTCTCCACTGTGAATTAATAGCCTGCCAGCTAGGAGATTTATATTGTAATTAGACTTCCTAAACAACTTTAACAATATAAAAGTGGCACACTATGCCACCTGTGGAGCACACAAACAAAATAGAGGATGATGTGAGAAACTTTACAGAAAGCACTGAGAGGAAGAGAGCAACAATTAGCCTAGCATTTCTCAGGCTGCATGTGTAAGTAATCATGTAAGCACTGTGACAGGGGGGCTGATGATTGCTGTGCGTTTAATAAACATATCACAAGCTTTTGTCGGAGCTGAAGAGACAGTGCTCGATAGCCAGTGGGTATTCTGTGGACATTGTGCATGTTTCATGTCTTTTTGTACATTGCATGCCTGCAAGTGGTATGTTAATGATAAACCCATGGTCCAGGAGAGGACAGTTGTTCCCTCTTGCTAACATTATTAACATTATATTGTTTAAGTTCTACTTGCTTTAGGGTACTTCTTATGTTCAGACTATGAATTACCTGAGAAGTAATTCTTACATTTAAGGTAACCTCAATGTAAAACTAGGTATCCTTTAATTTGATTGTGTTGCACAAATAGCTTCAAACATGTGTTTGATAGTCAGAAATGTGCAACATTTTGTGGGCAGTTCATCTGGTGAAGCAATAAGGATCCAGAATTGGTTGTTTGAAATCTGTCTTATTGGGGATCTGTGAGTAGAAAACTCTCTCTTTCTGTCTCACTGTGGTCAAGGCATAAACTGGAGGCTGCCCTTCGGCGTCTGGCAGTAGTAGGGCCAGGAAACCCGTCCATCAAACGTTTCACTGTTCGTCAGAGCTCTCTCTTCCTCTCTTTAGAAAAGTTAATTCCTGGGAGAGTTGGAGAGTGACAAAGAATTGCTACTCAGCAGCCTGTGAAAAGAAGCACTGTCTGACTGGGCAGCTATGTTCATGAAAGTGCATGAATATATGATAGTGAAGAAAATGTTTACAAAGGTTCCATATCAACTAAACAGGCACATATATGTCTTTCTGCTACTGTCAAATTCTGATGATTCAAATGATTTAGAGGGAACTTTTTTTTTATGCAGAGGCAGCAGTGAATTGAGATAAAAGAAAAGGCCTGCCTCCATACTGCAGTGTAAAAACCCCAAATGTATGTCACATTTCAAAAATAAAATGCTCTTACATATTTTGACAAAACTCTTTGTATGCACCAATTGTAGTCATGAAAATGTTTGTATCTATGTAATATTTGTCTATATATTATACTAGTAACGTATTAAACAACATTCTGATTGTCAAACATCATCCCTGATATTTAATTGGCATATAGGAGAAATACTGCTAATAATATTGCATTTCCAAAGTTTGACATGCCTCCTTTTAAGATATATATACAATAGAGAGGAACTACTCAAGTACCATTAAGTCACCATAATCACTTTCTCTAGATGGCAGTGAGAAAAGAAAGATTAATGATGTGAGAGAGAAGTGAGGAAGGGGATGTATTCTCAACCATCTTGCCCCTCTCGTGCACTTCCTT
Source organism: Mola mola (assembly GCA_001698575.1). Lineage (NCBI taxonomy): Eukaryota > Metazoa > Chordata > Actinopteri > Tetraodontiformes > Molidae > Mola > Mola mola. The sequence goes on along the minus strand of KV751367.1, from coordinate 2,324,821 downwards.
TCAGCTCCCCATCCCTCTTAACAGCTGAAAAGTCTGAGATACATTATTGGAGCTAATCAGAGTCGAATGAGGAAAGCGCTGAGGTGAAACAGCAGAAATTACCTCCCTTCTCAGGCTGCCTGTTCCCTCTGCCCTCCTCCGCTGAGCCATTGGCCACATGTTTTGTGATAGAGGTGGAGTGGATAAAGGTGGATGGGAATGATGGCAGAGCTGTTGCACTCCTCTCAGTCAAGACAGTGATGAAATAATTCCCTAATACAATGAAGCAAGAATGAAAAGAAATGAAGGTTACAATAGAGGGTGATTAAAGTGTAATATAATTTCTTTTCATTGTTGTCCAAATGGTGACAGCTCAAGCCATTGTACCAGTGAGATTATAGGATTTAGTTTAACCAGTGACGTAGCTCAAAATCTCCCAACATAGAAATGGAACATTCTAGTTTTGTTTGGTTATATGGGTGTCGTATCCGTCTCTGCGGGGCTGAATTGGGTGGGTGGGCTAACAAAGGCATTATACCAAATAAGTACTGCAGTTAACACTGCAGCAAGAGCAGTATCAGATCGCAGACGAAAAGTCACAGCTCCTTCACTGACAGTACACTATTCTCTATTGGTGCTTCAACAGCACCTACATACCTCACTTATGATGTGTTGTCTTTCTCTGACAAACACACCCTCTCTCTCTCTCTCTCACACACACACACAGGTGAGACAGACAGGTACAATATCCAACAATGACTGAATGAATAATTTGCAACATGACAGGACCACGGCATCAGGAAAGGGGATGCACTTCAACATATGTTCCAACTGCAACAACAACAGATTGCCAAATTTATTACAACCCTCGTGCAACACACCATCAAACAGCATGCCTTGCGAGAAATAACTGACCACAGCAGGAAATACTGTCTTTGTAGAGGGGAAAATATGTAGGAGGGATAACTAAGGGAAACATTTGACATTTGTCAACATTTGTCTGTAGAAAAGGTCTGACAGACTTCCGGTGTGCATTGTTTGAAAAGAAGCTCACATCAACAGCCTTTCTGGGATGTAGACAGGTTAATCACGCTCCAGTGATTTTTGGTCCTACTCAATAGACAGCGTTGCCAATGCGTTCAGAATATAAATTGAAAAGTAAATCAAGCTTGTTCATGCTAATAGTCGCCAATGGCAAACTTCTTTACCCTCCCCGCTCATGCAGAGTCAGCTTGCTGTGATTGGTCAAAAATCAGCATTTACGGGCTCAGTGAATTAAGCCCAAAATGAGCAGAAAATCACGAGTGGAAAACGTGGGACTTGACATCAGTCACTTACTTTTGTCGCGAAAGTGAATGAAAGCTGAATGAACATTCTTGGGCTGTAAAGACTTAGCCCATGTAGAGACATCCTGTGTTAACATTTGTTGCTGCTGCTTTGCAACGTTCCACGAAAACTTAAAACAATCTGTTCTTAGTTACTTAAACAAGAGTTTTTTCATTTTTATTAGATAAGATAGGAATGGCTGCTTCCTTGTTAATTGGTCAAACGTTATATGAGTGCTGTGGTTGTTGGTTTAAGAGTAAAGTTAGAAGCACTCGCCCACACAATCAGATTTGTACAGGTACAAACAGCCCTGTGATATCTAATGCACCATAACTATATCACCTCTTTAGTATATTTCAACTCAGAGAGTGATCGCCAGGTTTTACAAAGTATTGACAGCCCCAGCACATGTTTCATTGTCCCCGCCGGCACATAACTTCTCCCGCTCTCCCCTTGCACATGGTGCTCCTAGCCTATGGATTGACAAGAGGGCTTAAAAGGTTCATTAGGGTGTTATTTTTGTTCATTTTATGGCTGGCCTATGGAGCGTTGTGGCGCCTCCGCAGCAGGACTGACCCTGCGGTTCAAACATTCTAACAGCCCATAAACAGAGACAAGGCCTGCAGATGACAAGCTGCCTCTGCCCAGACCCTCTCATCTGTGGCTCACCAAGCAGCTCAAATAGGTGTCTGGGGTGTTGTCATCTCTGAGGGCTGCCTTACGGGGAGGTGTATAATAAGACCAAGACTATAAACCTGAGTGTAAGCGACACAGCCTTGCCCATGGCTCATGCAGCAACTTTTAATTAGCAACAGCAGCAGAATGCATGCTGTGTTAATTGAATGCGAGAGAGAGAGATGTAATGAAGAGTCTATATGACATTAAGAGCATTTAATCAGCATTAATGCCAGACTAATACATTCTCTGCACTTCTTCCACTATTTTTGTGTCTGTGTACACATTATTAGTAGATCATTATCTTACTGTATGTGATTTATGTGCATTAAGAAGCCTTAAAGTGTGACTGGAAACTGGATTGAATTAAATCAAATAAAAAAAAGAAATTAAATCAAATTTGTCCACGTATGGAAGCCAACACATCACTGATTGATTCTGTCTTGCGTAAATAATTGAGTTCTCGGTCATAACAATTGAGCTGTTCTGTCTCATCCTGTCTCACTAGTTTACATACAGTAACAGTCTGGAAAATAATGATGTGTTGTCAGTATTGAGGAGAGACAGTCTGTCTTGTGCCTTGGCTTTACAAAGGTTTGTCTTCCAGCAGCTTTAAAAGCACACAAAAGGGTGATCCAGAGCAATCTTTCAAAATCAGAACAGGTTCAGTGATTGTATGTATGTTTGACATTTTTCTTTTTACTTTTATGTTGTTGGTGTCTTGACCCTCAAATCCAGATGGAAGTTTTCAAGCAGCTGGGCGAATAATAAATAAGGGTATAGAGGCCATTCACAGCCCCCCCCTGCTGATTTATGGATGCAAATGTTGTAAAAGTGATGGTGTAGGGATTTAATGAGCTTTGTGTTATGTGTATCTGCTGAAGATGGATGACTGATGTGCTTATTTCACCATTCATCTCTCCTTTCTACATGATGTGTAATAGTGATGCCAGGGGGGAAAGGGTGAGGAAATGATGCACTGTGTTGTGCGACTGGTGACTGAACTTGTTTTCCTGCTGCTGTATCGCAGTGCACTGTTAGCTATCACAGTATCGATGTAATGACCACCTTCCTGTAAAGGGTCCCAGTGAGAGTCATTATCCCTGATCCATTCGTCGATGACAGGGGAAGGGGATGGAGAGGACAGATGTAAGATGACAAGCGCTGTGCTTTCTGCTGTCCCTTGCGTGTCTCTAGGGCGAAGACTCATATCCAACTCATCTTGCAGCGAATCCACAGAGCAAGAAACGTAATCAAGCCTCTTCAGCGTCAAGCCTAGCAATCGTGTTTTCTTTTATGCAAAAGCCACATATTTACTCATTGATGTGCTCCTTGAAGGGCAGCCCACCAGATGTGTACCAGATAGCATTGAGGTCACAAGGGCTTAGAAGAAAGTGTCATCACATGCCACATTTTCTGTGACATTTGGATAGAAAGTTTCTGTTGGGTATTACTTGACCCAGAGGCTGCGTGCGTGGAACAAAGCATTGTTTTGGCCCTGTGTGCATGAACCGGCTCTGTTTTGGGGATGCCCCTTTCTCCCAAGCTATCACAGTCAAAGCAAGCACAATAATGTGCTGAATATCTAATTTAATATTCTGGTCTCAAATGCCCAATGCTAAGTATTACAGAACACATTGTAAAGTTGCATGTTCATGCAGGTTCAAACAATAAGGCACCACAGCTTCACTTTCCTCTATCAGTGCAGTTTCTTGATTTGATAATGAAGAGTGGCAGCCTCAAACAGTAATTATACTGTAATTTATGTTGGCAATTACAAAACGAAAGCTAGAGAAAGAGAAAAATATACTTTTTTAAGTTTTATTTTTTTTCACCTAAGCTCATCAAATACCTTAAACTATCATATAAAATCTGTACATTAAAATGCACAGTTTGACACTATTATGTGTTAACACTGTACATTTTGATTTTGCATTTTCCATATAGGTACCAGTAACCAACATGAGGAATTTTCTATAACATTTAATGCAAAGTAATGTGGTGGTCAGACAGTACAGTGGTCTGTGTGGAGTACTAAACATTTTCAAAAGCTTCATGCCTCAAAATTGTACATTGCTAAAGGATGAGTCGATTGCATAGAAATGTAAATGCATGGCAGAGAAGAGAGGGGGAATTATGTCTGTTTTGACAGTACAGCTGGAAATGTTTGTGTTTGAATGGGCTAAAATGTTCTGTTCTGACTGGCTGGCATTTAATGTATTCTGTCCAGAAATGTTCCTGTGCCTCTTTTTTTATACATTTATCTACATCTGACTGAGCTGCCCTGCTGTAGAGCGCCATGTTTTTCTCTATCTGCCAGGCTGTGTCTGCTGAGACTGTACTTCAAAGTGGCTCTGCATTTAATGCCACCTTCAGGTAATCTGCCTCTGATCTGTCTTTTCAGGGCTACAAAGCAACACATTTTGCTTTCTACCTACCCTTTGTGTGACAAATGAGAGTTAAAGTTGAGCTGGAATGCTGTGTGTTTTCAAACCCATTGGTTTTCCTCCTGAGTCACATAAGTGAAAGGGTGTCAGGAACAGGCTCATCTCTTTGCTTTGCAGGTTTGTTTTGTAGGAAAAGAAAATATCTAGTTTTGAGTTGTTGATATTTTTAGATATACTTGTTTGAATCCAGTTATGTGATGCAAGTACTTCATTTGTCTCTATGCACATGTAGAATAATTTGTATTTGCATTGGTGAAAAAAAGAATGACTACCAATGGAAAGGAATTATTTACAAAAGATAAGCTGAAGCACAGTCATGTGCACCAGTTTCCCTCTCATTTCTACTGCCATTTCTGGGGGCATAGAGAAAAAAAAAGCCAGCACACAGACTTGAGCACAGTGATTCGTAATTACAATATATGCTCATTCTGGATTGACTCAATAACCACATTTAGATAAGAATCGAATAGAATGCTCTGCGTGTCCTTCTTCTGTCATTGTTTGGGTGCTCAGGTTAACACAATATGTTATCCAGTTTAAAATAGAATAGAATAGAATAGAATAGAGTAGAAAAGATCTTTATTGTCACTGTTACGTGAACAATGAAAATTAGTTTAGCAGCTCTGTTTTGCAGCAAATCCTAACGTGCAATGAAAAAGACTATTTAAAGCTATTTTACAAAATTGTACCAGTATATACATAGGAACAACTCTATACAACAGAGTAAACAATAGAAACACAACAGAGTAAAAAATAAAAACGGTGGGTGGTATCTTTTTCCGGAGGGGAGTGGGGAGAAAAGGCGGTGTCCATGGTGTGATGGGTCTCTGACTATACCACTGGCTGGTGTCACTGACGGGGGCTAGTGCTGTCCCAACCACCCGCTCTGCTGCTCTCACCTCCCGCTGCAGGTCCTTACTGTCCTCCGCAGTGCAGCAGCTGAATCACACTGTACAGCAGTAGGTCAGAAGGCTCTCAATGGTGGGGCGGTAGAAGTTTGACAACAGGGATCGGGGTAGATGAGCTTGACTGAGTTTCCTGAGGAAGTGTTGCACCATCGCCGCGGATGCTGGATCTCCTCCCTGTAGGCTGACTCATTGTTGTCGTCGATCAGTCCTATGATGGTGGTTCCATCGGCAAATTTGATGATGGTGTTGCTGGTGTGGATGAGGTAACAGTCATGTGTGAAAAGGGAGAAAAGGAAGGGTCTGAGGACACCTCCCTTCGGTGTACCAGTGTTCATGATGAGATTGGAGGGGGTATGGTCTCCCATTCTAATATTCTGCGGTCTGGTGCTGAGGAAGTCCAGTATCCAGGTGCACAGTGAGCTGCCCAGTCACAGGTTGCCCAGCTTCTGAACCAGTTCGTTGGGTGGAACTGGGTTAAAGGCGGAACTGAAATCCACAAACAGCCTCCTCACATAGGTGTTACTGTTCTCCAGGTGTGTGAGGGCTCTGTGAAGGGTTGTTATGATGGCGTCTTCTGTCAACCTGTTTGCTCTGTATGCAAACTGATGTGGGTTGAGGTCGACAGGAATGGCAGCCTTAATGGGAGACAAGATGAGTCTCTCGAAGCATTTGGTGTTGATGGGGTTTAGGGCAACTGGGTGGTAGTCATTCAGGCAGCTCACTGTGTTCTTCTTGAGCACTGGGACTATGGTGGTTGACTTAAGGCAGGTGGGAACCATAGATTGCAGTAGCGAGAGGTTGACGACGGTGGTAAAATCCCCCGCTAGATGGTCTGCGCATGCCTTAAGTACCCTTCCTTTGACTCCATCTGGACCAGTGGCTTTCCTCATGTGTATTCTGCGCAGGGTGGCTCTGACCTGGTGCTGCTGCAGCTGGATGGGGGCAGCGTGCCTCTCCGGAAGCGCAGGGCAGGTGCGGGCCTCTCCGTTGCTTTGGTCGAAGCAGGCAAAGAACTGGTTCAGGGTGTCCGGTAGGGTGCTGTCCGTGGAAAGGTCTGCATTTTAAAAATAAAATATATCCTCAAGATTTTTTGGGGACATTCTTATTTTAACAGTGTTTTCTATTTCTTTTTACTGCCACCCAACTCTGTCCTTCATTTCTCATACCACTAATTCCAGCCTTTTGCTCCTACACACTATTGATTTTTACTGTTTGCCTGTGGTGGACTGGATGAGAACACAGCTTTGTATCAGCCTAGTTGTGGTTTACCTCCTATTTAAGTTCATGCCTGTAAGCAGTGGCAGAGGAGAAAATGTATTGTTTTATAAAAAGGTTACCTTATTTAGGAAGTGGATAATATATATATACTGTATATATGGGAGAGCAGTTAGAAAATATACATTCTGAATAGCGTAAAATTGACAAGTACGAGGGTAATAACTCTTAGCTGCAGAGAGAGTGTCCATAAATTACAGAGTTGAGAACCTAAACATTATGGGGTACTGTTTGCACACTGACCTGAAAATGTTAATTGCATGCTCTGTTTTCTTTCTCTTTTATTTAAGATCCTCACCTGATAGCAAGCCATTATCTCAGACTGTAAAAAATAAAAAAAAAAGGAAAAAAGAAGGAAAAAAAAAAAGGAAAATTAACATGAATCACAACAAACAAACAAACAAACACAACTCTCAAAAGTACAGCGACAAGGAACTTTTTTCTCTACATCCTATGTCTGCATTCAGCCTGATAGTCATTAGGGAGAGAGTGCAGGTTGCTGATGATTGGCTGAGGTAGGCTCAGCTGATAGTAACACTTGTTATCAGATTCCCAAGGAGACGGTTCTATCAAAAGCAGGCTTCGCCCTGCAGAATCAAATAAGATATGTGCACTTAGTAGCATTTCTCCAGATTAGGCTGGCTGAAGAAAGAGAGAGCTATAAAGGGGATAGAGCAGGTGTGAGATAAAATGACACCCTGGAGAAACATGTTCTCCAGGCCTTGACAACTCGCGTGCAGACACTTGCACACACATTCGCGCAACTCTGCACGGCAGGTGTGTCCTGTAATCCACACGCATTACACGTCCTACACCTGTACTTACAGCAGATCAACACTCTGAGAAGTAACAAAAGTGGGGAGGGTTGCAGAAAAGAAAACATCCTACAGTAAAAAACAGAAGAAAAAAAAATAGCAGTTTATGTCTGACATTTGCAATCTCAATCAAGACATACAGTACTCAATAAGCCTCTTGTAAAGCACATAAGGGGGATTTTTATGTGAAACTTTAAAGCTTGGCTAGCTATTGATCTTTGTTTACCTGGGCTTCAGTGGGACCCACTTCCACTAGATAAACTGTTCATTCAACCAAGAGACTTTTAACAGACTATTAACAACAATTATACGTATGCGATAATACAACCCTCTAATGTAATGTGATAGGATCATGCCACATGTCTGTATCTGCTCTCTCAGTAATGGCGATCATTGAATTTATTTGCATTTAAGAAGTATGAGCAGTGGGAGCTACAATTCATGTACGCTCTATGCAATAGTCACTCATCTGACATGAACACACTAGAGTGGGGATGCATAAAAGATGTATAAACATGCCCACTCTAGTCACAATCAGCTATTAAACGGATATTTCTGAAAGCAAGTGCCTCCCACAGGTAAAACATTTAAGAGCTGATTTACGGATGCAATGACTTGGAAAAGTATTAAGTAGAAGGGTCACACAAGTTTACAAAGATTTATTACCATTTGTCTCTCTCTCTCTCATTGTGGTGATGAATTGCACTTTATTCTGGCTGAGAATTTCATTGTCTTGTAACATGGATATTTCTGCTGTCAAGGGCTGTCAGCCTGTCCTTCCCCATTTCACACGTCAGAGGTCTCGATGCCGTTGGCTTCAAAAGCTCAACAAGAATGTTTTTTAGTATAATCATTCTGGCAAAGGCATGGTCCACAGTTGGCTGCACAGAAAATAAGATTTACCTATTAAGATATGAAACCCAGTGTCATTTCAGCTCCTGCATCCCATTTACATGCTTGAGTAAAAAACGCATCTGTGTCAGTTTTCATAAGTAATGTGCATTAGGCTGAGATAAGTGATTGTAATGCAGGGCCATTGTGGTGCTCTTTGGGGGAATACAGTAAATAAATCTCATTATATTGATTGATAAGATTTGGTTGGAGCCATGTTATTACTCAACATACAACCACAGAACTTGAGTGACCTTCAAGAGGAGAAGGTCAACATTGCTGTAATGCCCCTTCTCTTTTCGAAACACGTACAGCTGTTTTTATCACCTTGTTGTCCCAACATGCAAATGCAAAATTACTTGGCCATTACTTTATTTGTGCTCTTTTATTGTCCCTTTCCATGTTCGTCCTCTGTTGCCTCGGCTCGGCTCTGTCACTCCCCCTGCAAACACCTAATGACCTCTTCCTCCACCTGATGTCCTCAGACACGCACCTGCCCTTGACCAGCGACGCAGCCACTCAGAATCCATCTGATGTCAGGAATATAGTGCTGCACCTCTCAAATCACTGGTGCAACACCTCTGTGTATGGCAGCAGTATGCCATTAGTGTTTTCCAGTCAACATGTGCGCTTTCACAAGACTGGCACGGCACTCTGCAGGGATTTTTCAATGTGTGAGTCTGTTTGTCTCCTTCCCTGCAAATCCCCTAAGACAAAGCACTCTCTCTAAGAACACACAACTGAGTGCTGATCACACCTCATCAATCAACTAGCAATCCTTGTTTTTGTTGCCATAGACCTGTATCCGTTGTAAAAATCTCCACAAATCTATCAACACATAAGGAAGACACAGTCTCTCAGGTGTGTATACACAAGCACATGTGAGGACCAAGCTTAGTTTAACCACGGCCTTCGTGCCTTTGTCCTTTCCTGTCTTCTCCTTGTGACTATACTGTCCGGGTCAGCACAGATTTATATTTGGGTCCAGTGTTGGACACTGGATATGTAGATAATGGGACGCACACACACACACAACCCAACCTTCAACTATCATCTGTTCTCACTCTTCAAGGCTACACACAAGCTTTCTATGTGTGTGAATCTATTAAGGGGAAAGCTAATGTCCCATTATGGTCACTAGTACAACCACCTATTAACCATAACACATGATAAAATGAACTCTGGCCATGCTTTGACTGATAACGCCATTCAAGGCTCCGTCCATGTTCGGTTTCCAGCGTTCATGCAGCCACCCTGATCTCTCTGCAGCTGCTGCGCAATGGTCTGCGTCTCCCTTTGTCACGACCAGGAGGCCGTAAAACAATGGGATCTGTGTGAAGAGGAGAATAAAAGCTGAGCAGGAGTATTCACCTTGAGGCTAAGTGGCATGTTACAATGCAGCGTGCAGGATGTGCGTGTGTGTGTGTGTGTGTATATGTGTGTTCTTACTTTCCTGCACACATCTATGCTTCTGTGTGTTTGCGCTTCTGCGACTGAATTATTAATATTTGACAAATGACACCCATTTTGAACAGGACCTCTCTCTCAACATCGATTAAATATAAACAACGCACCACGTGTGAGCATATGTGCTTCTGCCACCAGAGCAATAAGCAGCTTTGAGCTTGGCAGAGGGAGGTGAAAGATTGTGCTTGGTGGCAGTGGTGGTCAGACAGCCACTTGGTATGCAGGGAAAGGGACTGGCTCGACTGTTTTCACATAATTGGTCCATCATCATCTTCTCAGTCTTTATTCTTTTATTCTTGTGTTCTACTGTGTGTAGGACAAAAACAGAGCCTGAGCAGCAGAGAACAGGGAATACTGTGGATATAAAGGAATATAGAAAACAAAAGTGCAAATTTGTGTTTAAAGGACCAAAGAAGAGCAGTGGGGAGAGTGCATACCAAAAAAAAGGAATATAGAGTGTGTGACAGTTTTTGTGTGTGTGTGTGTGTGTGTGTGTGTCTGTGTGTGTGTCTGTGTGTGTCCATGGGCTCACTTGTCCACGTACACTTGGGAGGGAGTAAGCTGAGAGTGAAATCAAAGGCAAACAACTTTATTGGCGGTCTCCATAATTCAGCAGCTATACCAGGGGTTATAGTCTTTCCTTTGAGGTTGAGCTGCAGAGATGAATCTTTAATGCACTCCTGCCATGGAATAATGGATGGCATGGGCCAGCTACTACCCCGGCCCTGCTGCAGGAGCTGGGAGTGAGCGATGGAGAAATGAATGGGGAGATGGAGAGGAAGGACATGCACGTATGGACAGTGTACAAAAGCATAAAGAACAAAGTGAGGGATGGGTAGAGGGGAGAGCATGCAGAGTGAGGTATGTGCATACCTTAATGCGCGTGTGCCCTGTGTTCAAGTACTTATCGCAGTTTTTTACCGTCCCTATATGGGCTGAATTTCCACAGATAACAGTCTTTTCACAGCTGCGTAGCTCTGAGGTGCCCTTAGAGTAGAGGGATGATTGAGCTGCACCACCCTTCCCACTGCGACCCATTGAGCCCCGCCTGCCCCCTGTGGTCCCCTGGCAGTCCACCAGCCCTACCTTCATCTGGACAGGAGCACTCTCTAGGTACAGCTAGAGGACAGCTGAAATTTAGCACCTTGTGGAGAAGCATGCAGCTCAGCAAAAAATGCAGAACCACAGGTTTTGTGGCTCACCACAGCAGACAATATAAGAATAGCGAGTTAATGTTACGTAACCTCACTTTTTGAGAGGCTCCCTCATTTTCCCGCCTTTGATTTCTACAAGATGTAGTCTCAGGTGGTGGAATTACTTCTACTCAAGCAAGCATGCTGTCAATGTTACTATGCAGCAAGTCCACAAAATGAGGTTAAAGCAGAGAAAGTTTATGTTAGTAGCCATATGTTCTCCTCCCTGTATGTCTCCCTGTACCCATAAACAGGCCATCTCTAAGCACCCCATGTTTATATCCCTGACAGCCCGGATGAGCTTTAGTCCTTCTGATGTTTAGAGTGCTGTCAGAGCAGTGTCACGCACCAAACTAACATGCTAACGTATTGCAGAGCTGTGCCTGAGGGGACAGAGGAGAAACTATCCCAGTGGAATAGAGGAGTTTGCATTGCCCTCTCATCGAAGTAGTTTGAATGTATTTCCTGTTAAATCAAATCTGCAAAGTGCAGCGTATTTACTAAAAGCAATGCATTAAAAGGCAAATGTTATATTATTATAGAAAGAAAGAGAAAGAGTCACACAATGTTGGGAAACTGGGTCACCCGCTCCCATTCGAGCTGTCGTGTCTGAGCCGAAATGAGGTATGAAATACAAACAAATGAGCTTGAGACGCAATAAACTGAGCATCACGCATTGTCCCAGCCCTTTCCCTCTCTTACACACAAACACACACATACACGCATAAACACACACTTCAGATTTGCTGCTCTAGCTTTCTAAAGATTACATCTCAGCATCTCTGTCAATCGAAAACTCTCATTCCCACCATCATCTCGATCTCTAGCTCGGCAGCGTCTGGTGAGGTTGATGAGGGTGTAGAGGGTGTGGAGGAGGGGGGAGGAGTAACAGGTTTTACGGGTGGTGACGGAGGAATGGCAGAAAGACAGAGAGGAGAAGGGGGAAGTTGTCTACAATCTGACAATGGGGAGACAGAGAAAGAAAGAGACCCTTATCCTTGCTTCAGGTCAAAATATTCCATGTTCAGTGAACATGAAAGCAGGCGGTTGCATGATAGGCGAATGCTCGCAGGAGTCGAAGAGAGTCCATTATAGAATGACATTGACTCAGGCTGATTTGCTGAGACGAATCAGATTGCAAAAATGAGACATACGCATTTTTTTTTCTCCTCTGTATTCCCATTCCCTGGCGTACAATGAAATATTAACTGGTTCTGTATGGCAGCCCCTTAAATTGCATGTGCATCTCACACAAAGGACCTAGCAAATGTGTCATTACCTCGTTTTAATCTGAACCATTTTCTCGGCTGCATGCCTGCCTGCTCTCTCCTACCTAGAGGACAGACTGATGATCTGAGGGATTGGAATAGGGAGCCGGAGAATAACGCCCTTGTTTGAGCTTCTTAAATTATTCTCTCACTTCAATTTCAGGACACCCATCAACTCATGAGGATCATGTCTTTTATTAAAAAATGCTGCTGGGAGATGAACTACCAGTGAGCAGGCAGTGACATGAGGATCTGCACTTGGCTCACAGTGGTAATGTTTTGCTTGTATTATACAACTATCACTGCTGAGGCACTGAAAGATAAAGTCTGTCACTAATCCATATTTAAAAAATGTAATTTATTTTACTACATCTGTATATGCATACATGCTAAACTCAATAACACATAAGAAAATAGAAATTAATTTTAATAGAGGATCTTATAATAAGAACTAATAATACATTTTATTCAATATGTATTACACTGATCAAGTAAACTCATATTCTTGTATTTTTAACACATTTTGAAAAAGAAATATGACAATAATTGTAAAATGATAATTAGCAGACAAAGTGCTCTTGTGTTTAATGGGTTGCCAGTGTCCCCAACCAACTTGTTGATAACTCAGGACTAATATTATTAGTCATTATAGTCCTAATCACTATTATTTGTAGTACACTAATATTTCCATTCCCTTCAGAAATGACTCAAATGATTACTTGAAAATTCATATTACTAAAAGAGTCTAGGCTTGGGTCTGTTACCCATGCTGTTCTACAACACATTCAAACGAGTCAGATAATTTCCCAGCAGTAACTCCATTATATTCTTAGTATCTCAACAATGGTGCTGCTCAACACCTCTGATTCCCTGCTTAATGCTCCTCTCGGGGATTTTGCTGGGGCCTAATTAGCCATGTTGATGGATTGTATAGACTGTCCGCTGTGCTCCTTATGCAGGGAGGCGGGCTGTGAGTGGTGGGAGTCTCCAGAGTCTATGTTAACACAGTAGTTCCTTTTCAGGGAGTGCTAGCCATTAGCAGGCCTCTCACCCAGCTAACACAGGGGACTATGGGAATAAAGGAATAAGACTGCATGACCTTGGCCTCACACAGCCACTCCAGCAACAGTATCACACTGAGGGTGTGTGTTTGTCTTGTGTGTGTGTGTGTGTACATATATGTGCGCAAGTGTGTGTTTACGCTGGGAATGCGTGTGCTGTTCACTGAGCTGTAAGTAAAAATTTGAGAGAAAAAGGTTCACAAATAAACACTTTCTTCAAGGGCAGCTCTTAGAGCAAGGACCAACTATTCTGGTCTGTTCTCTTCTATTCTGTGACACCTTTGTGCTCTCTTTGGAATCAAGTCAAGCAAGAGAACAACTGAGATCTGAAAATGACATGGAATTTCACTTCACTGAGGTGTTGACACTCCTCAGGATGAACCATTGTGAACAAAGGAAGTGCACCTCAGAGTGCAAGAAGTCATGCATCTTTTGGTCTATCAATCAATCAATTAACATCAAAACGATACCATGGAATCTGACAGCCCTGCAGGAGCTCCATAGCTCTTAATATTCACAGCCTCTCTGTGCAGCGTCACCTTGGGAAACCATCCAAAGGGTTGTATGCTGGAAAATAAACCAGAAGACTTGTTTTTTTTTTTCTTCTATTTTTTCTATTGACATATCTTACCTTCTGCTGGATAATGTGACCCAGCGGTGGATTATTTCTATCGCAATTGATCCATTGCCCTGAGCACTCATGCTCTGCTGCCAGCAGCTCCACTTAAGGCGAATACCACACTTCCATAACAAGCAGAGAGAGATACACTGCTGGTGAGCACATTTACAAACCATTTGCTTCTTACATTTATACCGCTGCCTTTGTCCTTCCTCTGCTGCTGTCTGATGTTGACCTCTCTGTCAGGCTCATTCCTTGCTTTCTGCTGTATTTCTGCACTAGTACCCAAGTATCAAGATCTCTGGTGCAGGCAGTGCTTGCGCTGATCACCAGAAGAGGGAAACAAAGTGCTGTCATTTCCCCCAGTGCAGCTGCTGCCATGGTGGCCCTCATCTGCTGCTGCCATGCAAGCAACAAGCAAACCATTCTGTCCCCTGTCATCGTCCACCCACAGAGGTATGTTGTGGGAGCTTGATAATGATTACATGCAAAATCAGGAACAGTGTATCACACCGTACAGCAGTTTAGAACTAAAGATTACGTTGAGGCGAGAGGCCACACTCTACAATATTCACTCCTGCCCAATAAGCAGTGTAGAGGTTCAGCTGATCATTCTCCAGTCCAAAAGCTTCTTCCGTAATGCCTTTAAAATGATTTACAGCAGAATGTGTGAGATGAACAGACCCATTCTTTACAGTTAACTGCACAGTTTTTTCCCTTCTGCCCTCATCACTGCCATCCACCATTTGTTCCTTTTAATTCTTGGCTGAACGTACCTAACAAAATTAACTGAAAATAAATATTGTGCATCTTGATCTGTGACCTTGTCATTTGGGCAGCAATAGAAGAAGAAGAAGAAGAAGAAGAAGAAGAAGAAGAAGAAGAAGCTTAGTTAATACCCCCTCCGATGCTGACTATTCTATTCAAGTGGCACACATCATCGGAATACATTATTCATACAATCAACTAGCTAATCATCTTTTACAGGAACATTATCTAGCGGATGGATATTTTTACTTTCCTCATTTCAATCCCTTGTTTTCTTTTGCTACCAGCTGAGCAGAGAGTGACGATATTAACAATTAAGTGGGTGCACAGGAAAAGTGAGAACAAAACGACACAGATACGCACAGCGTTGAATGCAACGTTGAATGCTGAAGTAATCGTGGGGGTTGTTAGGTGTTCCATTGATTGTTTCCACGCTGTATATGCTGAGTCCTTTATTCATTTTATGTTTATAGCATCAGAAGTGAGCTGCTGAATATCATTTAAACCGGAATTTAAGATAAAAGTACTTTGCAACAGGTGCAAATGTCCATCATATCACTGCACTGATATGCATGCTGCTGCTGTAAGCCAACATGTCAGTGCAGGGCTTTCAATCACAGCCCTTCTGCAGCAGACAAATCACTCAGCATTAGCAG
>KV751367.1:2235626-2302520 GCA_001698575.1 Mola mola | reverse complement strand
ATACATTAATAATAAATACAAAATGAATGACTAAATGAGGAAAACTGTCACTCTGCCGTAAAGCTTTTGGGAAAGATTTTTGTTTTGCTTTAATTTCAAAATTTCTCATTTGAGGAAGAAATTAGTTGTTGACTCAGGTTATGTTACAAACTTATTTTTTTAAAGGTAAATGCTTGTTGCTGTGGCTCTCAGGTTCATTCAGCAGTGTTGTAAATAGTACACAAAACTCATATCAGAGTAAATGCGGAGATATTATTTTGAAAAATTACTTTGGAAAAAGTGAAGTTATGAAAACACATCAGTAAAAGTAAAAATAGTAGTAATACTAATAATAATAAATGTACGTAATGCACTTTAGTAATCAGTTACATGTATTTACATATGTCATACTATATTCTATAGGTCAAATGCTTATCATCCTGCTCAATTATTAGATCCAATATGCACATCTTTTTGACAATCATTTTTTTTATCTGTTTGACACAAAAAACAAAAAAAATATTTTAAAAATCTGCTACTCTGGCTCTCATGCAGCATGAAACTTGCAACGTTTTTTAATAGATGTAAAGGCCTGTGCCATCACTCACATTCATTAAATCCTCTTTTGAAAATACAGTTCATGTGAGGATACCATTCGAGGAAGGAACAAGAAACAATCAACAGATGACATGACAGCTGATCCTCATCATTTCCACCTAATTCCCCTCCAGTTCCACCATGTCTTCCTCCACCTGGGCGCCTCTCTCTCTCACCTTCACTCCTCCCCGGACATTGAAAGTGGACGTAAAGTTGATAAATAGAGCTAATTGTTTTATGGCACGGCTGGCCTGATGCTGGCAGCACAATAAGGCTGAAAGAAAGGCGGCCTTGGGGAGGCCATTACCCTTTCCATTGTTATAAAGGACAGGAGGAGGCCAGTGCACTCTGGAGGGACTGGGTCACTGGCAGAGACCCTCTAGCACTATACACTATTTCAGCCCCTGAAACACACACTCACATGTGCATCATCTCTAGAAGATTTATGGTAAACATGACACAAGAAGAAGAGCTAATTGGACAACGTCGCCAACAAGTTTGATTTCTACAATGTTACGTCCCAACCTTACAAGTTGTAGTTGAAAGATTGGTTCCTGTGGTTTTCTTTGTGGAAGAATTTGTTTTTTTGGAGGCTGTCTTTTGTGGATTACAGAATGAAAACAGACTTCCTCAGCCGTGACACTGACTTCTTATTTCAGACATGTCTTTCTTAGTGCATTTAGACACCCTATGGACATGTTATCAGGTGAGGAATGTCACTGTTATCAGAGGCGTTTTTCATACAACAGTGCATGATTTGCCCACAATTTTCTCACAGTGTCAATTAAGTGTATTTATTCACTTATTTAGTTATCTATATCATATATTGTATCATAGATAACATTTTGCTCCCTACAAAAAGTGAGACAATAATGTGAGAAAGGACAGATACGTATAGCTGTTATAATCAATGATGATATAATAAGATGTGGGGACTGAAGATTAGCTTCAATTAGGTAGAGTACACATGGCATTTGTGTGTGCGTGCGCGTGCCTGTGTGTGTGTGTGTGTGTGGATGCATGTTAGGTAGCTGAGTGGAGTGAGGAGAATAACTTATGAGAGAGGAAAAATGCATGATGCTAATGTAATAATGACACAACAATATCTACCAATACTAGCTCCATTGCCAGCATACAGCATCAGTTGGCTGCACTGGAGATCACTGCTCTTTCAGTTCATAGCCAATGGGAACACGGGTCATTGTACAAAGCACCTTGTATGAAGCACAGGCAACATATCATGGCTTGCAGTCAGAGATTACGGGTGTCACAAATTTAGTTATCAACCTCTATGATTTCTGAGGCTCCCTGCTTCCAGTTATGTGGATGTTCCCATGAAAGGGTCTTTTGAAAGTCATTATTAATATTATTATGGTTTTATTTCTAATGTGACAATGGCTGTGACAGGAACTACAGAGCAACAGAGGTGTTAAAACAAATGCAGATTCTTCTTCCCATCCCATTTTTCATAATTTTATGTCACATAAATATGTATTTTTTAATAAAATATGTATTATCGTATTGTTATTAACACTAAACAAAAACTGGCAAGAAATTTAGAGTTGGCTCTTTCACACTGCTTTACATGCTTCTGTTATTATGTTGTGATGGCACGTGTTTTGATAATGCCAGAGCGATCAGGGATTCTCTGTAGTTGAACTCGATACAGCAAGATTATACTGTTTTAGACACTGTCCCATAATGAAGGATACACAGGAATCACATCAAATCGAGAGTAAAACAGAATTCAGTGACTGATAATTATACCCGCTAAATACCAAAAGACCGACATAAAACACTTTTTCCAGTCAGTGTTCTTTTAAATGTAACACGTGTGTCGTAAAAGGGACAAAAACAAATCAGAACCTGCTATAAAAACATCATCCAAAGTGTTGATATTATTATTAAAAAAAGATAATATGGCAAAAAAAAACACAGTTGTACACCCCTTTGTTCGCCATCATTGATGTATTTTGTATACTTTATCATCTAATCAATAAATTCTACCTAATCTATAAACACTTGCAGAGGAATATGGTCATGTAGAGAATTAGTGAAAGGACAGCATTAGTTAGAGCTAATTTTAATCCTAAACGCTGAACATAACACCTTCCAAACCAGGTTATGTGTTTAGCATAGATTAGCAGTTATGTAACCAGGTTGTAACCCACCTTTGTGATCCTGTGAACACCAGCTTTAGGTGCATCGTACCTTGCTAACCTATGAATCTTGTTTTGTGGTACACCCCTGAGGAGTGAACAATGAGATTGTGTGGGTTATAAAACATTTATATTTTCTGACCAATATATTGACTCTTCAGTTAAGAGCAAACATCTGGTTCCTGGGAAATAAATGTGGAGTGAACCAACTGTTTGCTTCGTCTAATGAAGGCAGCGTCGTGCGGGTGAAGAGGATTAGGCCTGAATATACTTTATGTCTGAATGAACGCAGAGACAGAACATACCTGTAGGCAGCTGTGAAAATCACGTGCACTTAGGTCATTTCTGTATACACTATAATGTACTTGGAGAACATGTCATATCACTTGTGGTGATTGGTGGTCACAAAAAAAAACAACAAAACACAAATTCCCACCATCCAGTGAACCCTAGTACACATGCGAATGAAGAAAACTTAATTTCCACTTCATGGAGCAAACAATATACAATGTTTCCCTCAATTATTATATAGTAATCACACAATCACACACAAGTACTCAAACTGAATGTAGTTGTATGTCTCATGTTGGTCTTATGCATGTTAAACACTGTTCAGAACCCACAAACTTCTGACATAATTAGCTGTTTCATGTAACTGACTCTTGTTTTTTCTATATTTACATGCTAAAACTACATTTGTCCGTCCCCACTTGTGTTCATGTCCTTATGTACTTAAATTTCCTGCAGAACAATAACTTTTGGATTTTGCTGTGGTGATCTCTTCCCTAAGAGACCATCTAAACAAGAACATTTTCAGTCCCGTTTTTGGAATGGTGTGCATGTCAGCTCCAGTAGAAATGTGCCCCGAGTTCCGTCAGCCTGGTCATTAACAATTGTGTAATGCTCAGTTGTACCCTGGTAAAACCTAACACACAATGTGCTGCAGCTGCCAGGAGAAAATGAACCACTTTTCAGAGCACAATAAGTTTCCAGGTGTCGCTGCATGTCCAAATCAAAGCCACACTTCCTCTCAACGTGGTCTTTCTCCAATCACTGGATCCGATTACTGACATAGCTCATCAGGTTCACAATGGCAGCAAATATGAAGGGAGTTAGATTCTCAGGGGGCAATCAGTGCCAAATGAATCCTCTTCATGCTTTGATTCACCCTTACCCATTAGTTAACCATGACTGTCTCATCCCTCTAACAAGTCCCCACGCAAGAACCCTCGGCTCTGAAAAGTCACTCTGCACAAAAGTAAAGCACAGCCATCATCTGTCTTAAGAGGCTCAGATTTATTGGCATAAATCCTGTTTATATCTGAGGTCATGATTAAAGTTGCTGTTGTACTTGACTGCTTTGCATTGAGAGACGGCTCTATAGACGACGGAGGCAAAATAGAAGCAGCTCAGAGTATGATGTACTCAACATCACTATGACCCCAAATATGCAAAATAATGAGCTTTATTTAGTGAGCAGCATAAAAATAGACATCATTACATAACAGTTATATTGAATTGAATATACTGTACACGTGCAACTAATGCAAAAAAAAAAATAGTAAATTATAATGGATTTCTCACTTAATTTGATGTCAGTTTCATCACTTCATTTTTCCACAGTGCTGAAATTCAGCCACAGGAAAGAATATCCCACCATGGTGAATACATAAGTAATTAAAGTGTAGTTAACCTCAGAAAAATGGGCTCAGAAGCAGTACTGAAAAAAGTGATATCAGTTTGATCCTAACACGTTGTAAATTTCATTACAACAGCATTTTGTTTGTCATTAACAGTTGTCAGGTACAGCCTGTGTGACTTTACCCTGAAAACGTCTGTATTGTGTTGGTGGGTAGAGGTAATTGTCGATGGTCCGTGTCCCTGTAGACTGATAAGATGGCCGAGTTGACAGGTGGATTGCTGTGCTCTGCATATCTGGGGTTGGAAATATTGATCTTTGGGATTAATGCTGATGCCAGTCAAATAATGTTTCTGTAATTATACAATTACACGTGGCTATAATCTCGGAAGGTGCTGATACACACATTTTAATGTTTCACAGCTGCTCAGATGGGAAAATGCTGTTTCTTTTTTCAGTCTCACATAATATTACATTGCAGGATAAAAGTAACAAAACTATTATTCCCAAATGTAATGACTTTTATTTTCAAAAGATTTACTGGAGCAACCACATCAAATTTACGATCACAAGTGAAAACTCTGCACTATGCTGGCAGCTAAGACTTGCCACCCAATCACTATTTTTTATAGACAAAATGGTTGCTTATGTATTGATAGGTTCACTTTGAAATCCACCAGGCTGTTTAGGCTGACCTATCTGAATCAGTGCGTAAAGTCCCCATCCTTTTCCAACTACGGCCAAAAGGATTTAAGGCACATGATTGCAAGCACCAACATCAAAGTAATGATTCTTACCAGCCAGATATTACAGTATACTGCGGCATATTTTCCAAAGTGAATTCAGAGATCCATTTACAAGAGTTAGTAAGCAGTGCAGAGTAGGGCACCTCCTCCCTTCTATGACTGCAGGATGAAGCTATAGGTATTCGGTAGCCTTTAAGTAAAAGAGCAGAATGTATGTTCTCTTTTCGATATACACTGTCATATTCATGAACTACAGCAAAACCACAGATGTAGTACAGCAGCCATTTTTCAGTCGTTCAGTGTTGATGTTGAATATAGCACAAATTCAGTCTAAAAAGAGATTTTGGTGCTGTATGGATTCAGCTGTGCCGTTCTGAAACTGACTGTTATGTACCAGTTGAATAATCTATGTCGCTGTTTGCGTCTATTAATTGGCAAAGGAGCATCTGACACTGATTCCTGTGAAGGACAATGATGCAGTGGCTAAAGATAAGCCTTCTCAGTAATTACTATTGACTTTACTTTAAACATAAGCCATGAAAGAGTTCCTGTGGGGGGATTGGTCTTCTTTTTTTTATTTTGACAATTATAGGATGCAGCTGAAGGGGCCAACATCATTTCAGTTAAACAAGAACAAGAGTCAAATTAAAATGGGTTCGTTTTTTAGAAAATACATCATTACATTTTGGTTGTCAGTTCTAAATCCTTTTGGACATTAACAACTACAAGTCGATAAAATGGACAAATTGAGAGTGAACATTAAATTATTCTAATAAGCAAAAGTAAGACAAATCTTATCACAAACATTTTGTCCTTACATATGCCATTAATTGTAAAGGAAATGCACACCAAGTGTTTGAAATTGAGTGTTTTAATATTACCACAAATAAGCAAATGACAGCAAAACACAAAACTTAGATCATCAGTAATGAGACTAATATTGTATTCATCAGCTCGTTCTGTTAAACATCATGTACATGATGAAAATACTAACATTTTTGATTTGTAGCAGGTCACATTCTCACCGTATGAAACATCTTATCACACTAAACCTTCATAATAACTTTTAAACATGTCAGGTCTTGCTTTTTTTGGTGATGAACCAATGTATTTGTTTTTTTAAGAAATTAATAAAAGATCAATGTTATTCGATATCACCAGCTAAGATAAAGTACCTAGTTTCTTGAGATAGCTCCTTCTGATGGCATATGGGTGCTGAAAGCTGCATCAATCAAGTATCAACAGAGGATAACTGTACAACTTGGAAAGATCTTCACTAACTTCCTGGCCGAATCAAGCATGTCCAAGCTGTGTTCAGCACTTTTAGTGTATCCTGATGCTATTCAGTGTATGTATTTGTAGCATGCTTTAGAAATGTTTCACGCTTTGTCAAATCAATAATGTATTTTTATTTTCCTTCTGTTTCGTCTATTTTCCTGTGTTATCTGCAGCTGCAGTGTGTTGAGCTCGTACCTGCTGACACGTGCTGTAAGGACACAAATTAAAAGTGTGTCTGCGTGCCTCTGTGTGTTCCACATATTTGTACGGAATCTGGCTGGAGTGTTTCTGTCATTACGTTGTTAAATTTCCACTTGGATAAGAAGAGCATCCTCACAGCTGGTCTTTTAGAAGGCTATGGCTCAACGAATGGTAGGACGCTGGGATGCAGTGAAGTGAGGTGACTCATACCGCATTCAGCTCCAGGGCCCTTTCCCGTCAAGCTTGATTTGTCATCATCCGTCATCCTGTTGTAGAGATTGGTAATGCCACTTATTTTGCCGGATATGCATGTATCAGAGCAGGTGACCGTATAGTAATCAAGGCTTGTTCTGCAAGGGTAACATATTGCTCCCATCCATCAGGAACAGACAGTTGGTTGGATATTTCAAGCTGATGTTATTGATAGCAGAGTGAAAAAAAACAAATTGATAGTACCCCACATTCTCCTGGATTGTATTTTGTTTATGTTTGTCTTTGGACCTGCACCATTAACTCATTGTCGCTGTTATTATAGTGCAATACTACCGCTGCGTGTGAGGCATATGCTTCCATCAAACTCTCATTAACCTTGTGTCTGATTATGTCCTGCTTCGCAAGATTACTCTCCGAGATTTCCTTTGCACAACAGAGTGGCCATTCACAGCTCAATGATGATTAACAATCCAAACAAGCAGTTGCCCTCCAGGCTGAGCTCAGACAACCGTGACTCCATTGTGATCTTCAGGTGCTGGAGAAATAAAAGGTGTCTCCACATTTTTGCTTTTAAAGTCAAAAAGACAATATTCTTCTATTCATCTGAAAGGAAATTTGGTGTAGTAAACTACGTTGCAACAAATCATTGATTTTACTTTAGTGTAACAGCCAGCATGTATTTAAAGTCATGGCTGTGATTTAAAAAAAAAAAATATATATAGATGGGTTGATTTTAACAATCTATATGAGACCTTTGAATCTAATGCTTGTCATTAGAGGAAAAGTATCTAGATATATCAGGCAAACAAACGATAAAAACCAAAATTAAGACACCACACGGACGTTTCAGGTAAATAATTGATTATCTGTATGTTCGGTACATAAAAAAGTAGTCCAAAATCAGAAAGAGATCCAGAGAGGGAAAATCAGACAAAACTCCACAAATGCTGGTAATCAGATAAAGGCAAGTGCATTCGAATTGTGCCCACCAAAAGGTCCAAAACAGAGAAATTCTTTATGAAAAAATCTTTATGAAAGAGACATGACAGGATGAAGAGCTCAATGAAAGTAAAGAAGAACGAGGCACAACAGGCAAAGGAGGGTGGAACAGCTGCTGAAAGAACACAAGGAGGCAATAATCATTTAAAAAAAAAAAAGTTAATTTTAGAAGTTCACATTAGTATCTTTTTTACTAAAGAACAGTAAAACCGTGTAATTTATACTTATTTGAACACCCCCAAAAAAAAATCAGAACAATGAAAACTTTCTGAATTTATCATAAAACTGAACATTTTAAGAGCCACTTACCGCTATCCTTTTTTTTCCCTTCCCAAATGGATAACTCCTCTTCCATTTTCCAACAGTGACCACGTTTGCATGCACACAAATATTCCAGTTCCTCAGCTTACCCTGGTTGCTGTCAGATCAGGGGCACACCTGTTCACATGAAAACAAGAGGAAAAAGGAACCCTTCTCCATGTTACACTACAGTTATGTCTTCGTTTATGGCACATGTTATTGCTTGAATCATGTTTCTTGTCTTACACAGAGTTCATATAGGTTTAGTCTATAATAAGGCAAGGAGCACAGCGAAGGTTGATGTCCACACGTGACAAACCATCTCATAATCAAGACAAGAGGCATATTTGAGCAACTACATTTACATGAAGCCTGTGCTTAAAACCTGCCCGTAATGGTTTTACTAGTGTCGGCACTATGATTTGTGGTGTAGACAGTACAGCTGTAGTGCAGAGTTAGGAATATCCTGTTAGTCAGTGTACTGAACACAGGAGACAACACATCTGACTGTCTAAAAAAGGCAAAACTGTATGTGCTTAAGGTCCTGAAAGAGATTTTTGCCCCTCACAACAGCCTTGAGAGCCTGGAAAGTGCCGAGACACTTTTTCTTCTTCTCTGCTGCTCCTCTATCAAAGCTGGGTGATAAGTGTGGTACTCAGCACCATTATCCTTCCACTGACACACACAGTCCTTGAAAATGAAGTCAGCTGACATATTTATCTTGTATAACACAAAGTACGGGAAAAGCACCCCGGGTTTATTAGTTTTATAAGTAGTATCTAGACATTTTAAATCACATTTTCCTGCAAGTTTCTGTTACTTCAAGCCTGTTTTCATCCTCGGGTGAAAAAACACAAAATACACATAACTTTGGCCAACGCTTTCTTGTAAGTCAGGTTTTATACTCATGAGTATAAGCGGTAGAAAATGGACGGATGGATGGATGAATTTCATAAATTTCTTAATCCCACTTGAGTAAAACAATGACATGATGTCCTCACTGAAAACAGTAAAAGTTGAATTTGATGGATTGATTAATATGATAAACAAAAGTACTAGATTGTTTGGTCTTTCAGATACATTATTTTTACTGGCATGCCAGGGGTCCAATTCATGTTTGACGTTGGTGTAGATATTGTTCAGTATTTTCTGAATGGATTGTGTTCTGTCTGTGAGCATTACACACCAGCAATAAAGCAAGTGGTTTAGCCCAACAGCCATAGTTTTTTTTTAAAATTATTATTATTGCATGGGTTAATACTACATAAAAATATTACCTTGACCAATTCAAAAGTGGATGATTTTCTTTGTAGCATGAATATAACCTGTGAAAGAACACAAACTCCCAGGAAAATTACTAGATGTTTACCAAGACCCTCGCATTTGGAATCACCAGAGTTAAATTTTTCAGACATTGATTTTTGACAGTGATACTCCAAAGAAACTCTATGATTCTATCCTGTGGATCCTTGTATGTTGAATCACTGAGGTAGCTGATCTTTTCCCCATTGACTATTTGAACCCAATTCATAATGTTTGTTGTTTGGTGGAAAGTGCAGCTGCACATGTCAGCGGATTGTTTCCCAATATTACCCTTCAATCAGAACAAAATGCCATGGTTTTGTTCACTAGGCCCTTTATTTGAATTACAGTACGTCCGTTTGAGCTTTTCAAACCAGAATCAGAAACACTGCATTAGAAGATGAAGTGGTGCAAATGCGATGCCTAAGGAATGTACAGATGAAGCACAGGTTCATGTTGCTTATTGCATGTCCTGCTTCCTGAAGATACTGGATAGTTATGGAATTTCTAACCAACATCACATAAGTATCCATAAAGGGTTGTGAATCCAACATCAATGATAATAGAAATGTTTGTGTTGGTATCAGATTTGCTGTTGGAAATTAAGGTGTCCTAATCAAAATTTCTTTTAACCTCCCCAACAGTCTTACTTCTTTAAACATAAGACATTTCTTTCTTTCTTTCTTTTCCTTTTCTTTTTTTTTATTATTATTAATACCCAGTAACATAAAATTATTATTTTAAGATAAATAGAAATACAAAAAACATACATTGACAATGTGTTTAAAGCCAGAATAAATTACACTACAGACATGAAAAGAAAAGAAACATGAAACAACCTTGAAGAAAACAATTTTTTTTTTTCATGATTAACATTACTATTCTTGTTAATATAAATGCAAATAGGAAAAGCAAAGCATAGAATCAATCAAACAAGCAGAATAAAGTCACAACACATTAAACGCTGTATAGACAGTACAAGAATCTAAAAACCTACTGTATAGATTAAACGTCTTTCTGCTGTTGGAGGACGCTCAGAGGCACACATCTGCATTTCCTGGGTGATAATTCCTTAATGAGGTCATCTAATCACAGCTTCTAAGCAACTTCTGCGTTGGTGCTGACGACAGCAGGAACACTTATTCATGTTCCCTAAATGAATGCAGGTATGTGTTAATAAGCTTGAATAAAAAAAATAAATAAATAAAAAAACAACTTTGCTCAGCAGAGCTATTAGTTAACTGGGAGGGTTAATGCAATATATAGATCTCTCCAGAGATTTGAACAGAACTCTTGCAGTTGGTTACAAGAAGACATTTGTGACTCTCCATGGCAGTTGTCCGTGACTTCTAATGCCATCGTTATTCATGAATAGACAGCCTGTTTTAAACAGATTAACATTTCTTAACATACAGAACTTGCAAGAGATTCATGAGAATCATTTTGCACATTCTTATTCCTTGTAACAGCACTGGGGCGTTCCATACTGTGAGGTCGAGACACGATTTATCGACACAATGAAGTCAAGTGTCTAGAGGATGAAGATAGCTGTCTGTCCGTGTGCTTAGAAGAAACAACACTGGGTTTAATATACTGTAATCGTTTTGTGGATAATAGAGCTAAGCTCTCTGACAACAGTTTTCAAATATCTGAATATTAATGGGCATTAGCAAAAACATGTAGTAGTATGGTAGTATGTCGCTGCTTCTTTTCCTTACATTTCACACCAAGGGGGGAAATCTGGGGATTGATTTTGTGCAGAACATTAGAAGTAAGCTGCACCTGGTGTAAATGGTGTAAAAACTCTCCCGGGGTTTGTTGGATGTAAATATATTTTTAGCAGATACAAAAGCATTTGACCACAAATCTGCACTGATTGCAACTTCCTAGTCCTTTTTCCATGCCTCCCTTGGTTGAGCCTTATTATCAGGGTGAAAGGATATTCATTTCCAGTGAAAGTGAGAAATGAATTTCTTATGATTAAAGGCAGCTTCATTTGTACTTGGAATTGATTGACCATTTGGGAATGTAACACTTGATTTTACAAAATCCCTCACTTGGAGAAAACCAAAAAATGTCTACGTGATATTTTATTACATATTCTGCTTAGTCTGAGTTAACATAAAAGTGCAATTTTCAAACAAATCAGAAGCAAATCTTATTCGTTTTGAAAACCAATCATCAAAAATACCCCTTCTTATAACTGGAGGGAAAGCTGTATTATTAGTTAAAGGTTGCAACATTGATGAAAAATCCCTCCAGCCAGTATGTGCAGAGATATTTTGCCTATATCAGTAGCAAAAAGGCTGATTAGAGAGAAAGGGGCACAACACCACCCATCAACAGGGGGGCTCCCCTTCACAGTGAAAATATTTAAGCCCACCTAATAATCAGGAAATGCTCAACCCCCCTCTCTGTATTAATAATTGTAAGGTCTTCGCCTTTAACCTAGATTTCTTTCCCTGCTATATATATTTCAACAGAAATCCTTCAATATCTAAAGTGGCTCATTAATTGATCTTAAGTGGTAGCATTTGCATGGGGTGTAAAATCCTGGGAAGTACATTTATTTCAAACAGATTTATTCTATCCAACTAAAACAGTGGGATATCAAACCACCTGTTAAGGTCACCCTTAAATCGAAATTGAAACTGCCTTAAAGTTTGATTTGTACAGGTGTTTAATGTCTGCTGAAACTCTGACGCCCACGTAAATACAAAACCTGAGGCTGACCACTTGAAACTCAAATTGACAAGAGTTTCCCAGTCCCCAAGGTCACCTAATGGTAAAGCCTCTGACTAGTTCATGGTATCAATTTTAGTTGCACTACATCTTAAAATAATTATTCATTTTGATTGACGATGTTGCTATTTTGCTTCCCCCTCCCCACTTGATGCCATACATATAGGGTGTTATGAACTTGTACATGACAAGTGGTGCTGCTCTGTATGATGGAGCTACATTTTTAGTTAGAAACAAACAAACAACAACAATAAAAACATCAACAACAACAACAACAAAAAACAAAAAACAAGAAAAGCCACCCAGCTACATTCAGATACACCCTCACTGGCTGAAAAACTAGTGCTTAATGTTGTACCACTCTGTTTTGCTGTGCACACAAAATCGCACTTAGTGTCTCTCCAGTAATTGGTTGCCATCCAGTGGTTATGTATGCGGCAGTGTGAGGAATGTCCCAGATAACAACGACTTATGCCCGGTGTTGACTGATGTGGACTTTAAATAAGAAGTGCCAAGATCGAGGAGAATCTAGGCCCAGTTGTTGAAGACAGTTTGTGATGCTTTGTGTCGAGTCTTGTTGAAAGTGGGTCGTTGCACTGCAGCGAGGCCTGATGCTTTTTGGTAAACATCACCACATCTTTTCATGCATGTCCAAATATGATAGGAAAATAGGAGAAGTATACATCTATTCTAGGACGCATCCACACTTGTCCTTTTGTTTTTTTTGTACAGTTTTATTGCAACAAGATCATGCCATCCAATTTGGCACCTAATTACAAAACCATAACATGATACAACACAACAAGAAGACAATAATGATTAAAAAATAAATAAGTAATTAAATTGTACTAAAACAGGGCTCCACTAATCAGAAATTGAGCAAGAGAGAGAAATGAGGGAACTATCCAAATTAAATGAATATAAATGACTGAGGCAAATAAATATATTCAGTAAATAAATAAATAACCTCTGTAACCAAGGCTGATTCTTATTGTTATGTTAAATTGTGGGAAAGATAGACACAATGACATTACCTTGTAACACTCTCCACTCTGTAGGTTGCACGTCTCCACACACAGTGCATCAGTTTACTTTAAAAGAAAAAGCTTCAGATTGCGTTTTCTTTTCTAGTTTAACTGGCAGTAATGATCCTGGTAAGAATGGCGACATCAGACTTGAAGCAAGGCGCAGTGGACAGGACAGGAGTGCTGGCATTCGTCCGTAACACAAGAGCAGTGCTTTCTGAACTCACAATACAACGGACTCATCTCTCCAATTCTGTTTCCTCCTGACTCACCTCCCATAAAATGTCACAACAAGACTTCGATGTGAGATTTGTCGTTCTGCAGTTACTAAAGGACTTTCTCTATGGAAATTCTTTCCTTAATGTAATGATAATGATCTGCAGTTACTAAAGGACTTTCTCTATGGAAATTCTTTCCTTAATGTAATGATAATGATATGATAATTGGTGTAATGATCTTGGCCTCAGAGTGAGTGGCGAAAGAAAAGAAAATACTAAGTGGACGTAGCTGATGGACATACAGGTTGCTGTAAAGGTTATATTGCAGCCACTGCCGCCGTGTCTTGAATGCTGTTGGACACAATTTAATGGACCAATGATAAAACCTGCTAGAAGTGGTTATCATTTACAAGGTATACATTTGACCCACGTTAAAATAATATAAGAATTACCCTCTCAAGGTACAGGAAACATGAAGAAACTGCTGGGACCTACAGTAGCTAAGACTTCAGTTAGCATAAATATGGAGAAAACCAGCTAGTGTAAAGATGACAAATCATTGTTATACTCCAGGAAGTCCATGCTCATGGTCCCAAGCATAGAGCAAAGGTCTTTCTGTTAAGCTCTAGAAACTTTACAGACACAATATTACTGCTTATTCTCATTTAAGTTGCAGCAATAATGAAAATGTGTGCATGTTTCCATTTGAGTGGCCTTTTTTTTTTTGTAGAATTGGTAATTGTGCTCCTAAACTCATCCATTTCACAAATGTGACGCTGTTGCATCTCTACTTGCTTCTAATCACAGTGATATCCATGATATCCATCCGCCATGATTTTTTTTTTTACACAACTCACAGCATATAGTTGTTTTCATGTCAGAGACAGACAAAATACATCGAATACATCTACAATGCTCCAAATAGTCCAAGGGCATTTTGAACATTGACATTCGCACCCTTTGCACTTAGACAATTTCAATAAAGTGCATTCCTCACAGTTCCTCCGTCTCATCTTATTGTGATTCACAGATGGCCATGAAAAGGTCTATCAACGTGAGTCAGAGAGAGAAGCTGAGATGAGTTTTAAATGCTTTTGTATGGAGAGCCATTTATTTTCACTGAAGGGCAAATTGCGGAAGGTCAACAATTACACAGCTAGTGGTGGGTCTAACTCCCCTTTCCTACGACAGCAGATAAATGATGTGCATGTACAAAACCAGAATTGATGAACTTTCCCAATTTATGAAACAGCATTTAAAATTTAAATACACATAGATAAATAGAATGGGGGTCCTGGAAAATGGTGAGCTATCTGTTCGCATTCATTATAGCTCTAACTAAGTTTGCTGACGTGCCATCATGTGATTCATATTTGTTTTAATTTCATTCGAGTTCAGAGTTAACACACAGCTATCAATATTTCATGTTTTCAGTGTATATTCATAATTGCCTGTGAGAGACTAA
Source organism: Mola mola (assembly GCA_001698575.1). Lineage (NCBI taxonomy): Eukaryota > Metazoa > Chordata > Actinopteri > Tetraodontiformes > Molidae > Mola > Mola mola. Next base: position 2,287,657 of record KV751367.1, on the reverse strand, counting down.
TTGGTTAGCAGCACGATTGCCCAGATTCTCTTTGTCTGTGTGAGTGGAAAAGTAAACATTTCTGCCATCTGTCACAGCATTGTTGAGAAAGTTCATGCCAGTTTAAACATGTCGAACAAGCGGAGTATGTGCTTAAGCAGGAAGTAAAGCAAATTATGATAGTGATAATGATAGCAAGTAATAGTTAAATCCTTAATAGTATTTTTATCTATCAGACATTTAAGAGCAACTCCAGAACTCCAGTAAAAACAAATACACCCACAAAAAGCACCCAATGATCCTCATCTATTTGTATATTGTTAAAAGAATATTCATGTACTTCATTTTAAAAGTCATTAACTTTGCTTTCAAGAAGGTTTGATTATTATATTGTTCTACTCTGCCAACACTCCAGCTAAGAATAAAATTGTTTTGATGTTAAAAGAACTTTTGAAGATGAGCTTACATTACAATATTATTCTATACTGAGGTTAAATGAGGCAAAGGGAAATAAATGGATTGTTATTGTGCTGTTTGTCATTTAGAGATTCAGGATGGTACATAGAATAATGAGCAGTGGAGCGAGCAACTGGAATACCGAAAGTTTCCCTGTGATCAATCAACATCACGGATAAAGTGAAAACTGAATCAATGAAAAGAATAAACTGGTCTTCGGGTTGTGTTTATGTATCGATGGCACCAGTATAACCTTGAAGCAATTTAAGACAATGTAGATTAAAAGGCCGCCTCTTATGCAAATCCCATTCGTCACCTTGTTGACATGCCCGTGTGGTGTTTTTTATGTACAACATTATGACGCACATTGTGACTGGAATAAGCAGTTAGCGTCATAGCTGAGGATTTCTGTCTTCACTCTGAAATTCACCATTAACCAAATCGATTTTTGTAGGTGTGAATGTACAAGTAGCTCTGCCTTTTCTTTCTCGGAATCCGTGTCTGGTTTAAACATGTAGTGCTGAATTGCTCCAATGTCAGAACTTAACATTTTGCAACACATGGTAGACTAGTTTAAAAGTCAGAAGATGACAAAGCAGTCAAGCTGCAGCTCGCTCTTGCTGCAGGTGGGGCGCAGAGCACTGAGTGGGGACGGGCGGCACTAAAGTAGCACATTCAAAGGCAAACTGCGTAAAAATGTTGTAGAAGTACACCCATGTCAAACCACAAATCACTACCACATCACAAGGTCCCTTAGTAAATAGCACTGGATTAAATGAGTATTATAGAAACTCAGATGTTCACAGCAACCACTGCACATGAACAGATGAAATGAATAAAAATGAATTTGCTATAATTGTACAATTAACTCAAATGTACATCACTACTAATTGGCAATTTAATAATATGAGAAATTTCTGCAGCTTCATATGTGGGTTAATTGTGGCCTGATAACAAGCTAAGGAAGGAGCAAGATTATGTCTCCATATATTGAAGTTATTACATTAATAAAAATGAGCGTTTCTTTTGCCAGCATGAACCATGCATATCTGAAGATTTTGAAGTGCTGCTTTCTTTTTCTATATTCTCACATTACTGAATATCAATATATCAGAGCAAGAGTGAGGGTACTTGGCAAAAAAAAAAAAAAAAGTTTAATTTCCTACAGGCTTTCTTCGCTCACCTCATTACACAGAATTCTTCTGCACTTAGCTTTCTCAATAGCTCTGTACTCTTTACGAGCATTACTGCATTCACTTTTCTGAGAATGCATTGGCCATGAATGGTGAACTTTCCTGGCTACATATGAATTGCATGGCCCAGCCTGATCAACGTTAGTTAAGACATGGAACTCCCTGATTCAAAGATTAACTGAGGAATTAACCAGTTAGGAGTACATCACCTTTTCTGGTCAGATTATTCTTGTTTAACATATTTGCACACTGGGTGTCCATTTTCAGTTTTTTCTAATGATATAGTCGACCACAAGCAGTGAACTATGCAATAGATCAAGCATAGGCTTGTATAGATGTTTCTTTTAAACTGGTACTGTCCTTTTTAATTGGTGAGGAAGTTAGTAAAGTTAAATTGGTTCAGCAAGACCTTCTTGCACAGTTATTTCATGATCATGTCCAAAGACTTTCTGGTGTCAAAGCTGGGCAAGGTCTGCTGTGGTCTGAACTTGTGATAATACTCTGTGAGGTGTAGTATTGGACTAGGTAGGTACAAATCCTACTGAAGCTGCTGCATCAGAACTGCTCTAGTTACTCTTTAAAGATTTATTTCTCACTGGCAGAAGGTAACCTCCCCCTCTAAGAGCCCACATACCATTGGATAAATGGGTTGCAGTCGAATGAATTTGCAGGTAAAAAGAAATTCATAAACCCAAAAGGACATCTAACCAAAGGACAATAAAAAAAAAAAAAAAAAAAAAATTGTTGGTCAAGATAGGAGACAGAGAAAGGAGGCAGTAGACAGGAGGACCAGAGACACAGAAGCATTTTTCACATCCAGTAGTGTCCCCCACCTTTCAAATCCCATCTCCCTCAGTGATATAAGGTGTCAGGGTTTGCAGAGGACAGAGTGAAAACAAGCCAAACTCAATCACTGCTGGAACTGTCACAGCTGTGGAGAGGGCTGATAAAATAACCTAATAAAAGAGAGAGAGTTGTCTTCAGCTCTGTGCTGCCGTTGTGGACAGCAAGGCAGGAATGTTTTACAATGGCATCTGTGCATGAGATTACAAAAGAGTGAACTTGCTAATCATTTTAAAGCCTGCAGTAAATTCGTGTGGCGTTTGTTAAACATTTTGAGCAGTGGCACAGAAGTATTACTATTAATGTTTCTGTACTTATATTAATTTTACAAAACAATAATAATGGAAAATTGTGAAGCATTTGAAAAACTTATTTTAACTTAAACAAAGCAACTGCTGTCAGTGTTAGGTTAACTTATTACTAAATGCAAAAGCAATTTCAGTAATTATTTAACTTTTCAGATTAAACTAAAAAGTTAAATTCATTTATATTCTGTTGTATGACAAAGTATGTAAGTCCCAGCCATAATGTCTTAATGTCCCTGCATTTGTTACAGTGTGCTTCCATCTATTCAAAAAAATGACAAAATCGATGATGAGGGATCATCATTAAGAGGAGGAGAGAAAAAAGGGAACATGCATCACTTAATGACACCAACACACTGACAACAACACATTGTTTTTGATTTCCATAACCACATCTTTCCAAACACATACAATATAGACCATGTAGACCATTTAAAAAGCATCCAGCTGTCACAGAAGCAAGAAATAACCAAGATCTGTCTCAAACTAATAAAAAGCGCAAATTCCTCTGTTGTCTTGTCCCAACAAATCTCAATGTTTCAGTTTGATTCGTTAAAATCTCTTAAGATAGTCTTGAAAGTTCATGTGAGGGAATTTATTTTATTGCCATTAATTGAATCTAACTTTACTGGAAAAACCTGTGACGAGGGATAAAAAGTGATGGTGGAGCCAACAACTGCAAGCCCTCAAATGGCCACTTGTGGCAGACTCTAACAGCACGGGAATCCAAGTCAGAAAGAAAAAGTGGTGCTGTTGCAGCTTTAGGTTCGCTGCAGAGCTGAAATTTCACGAATAACACACACACTCAGCTCAAAAAGTAAAACAATTTTTCAACCTAAGCTCTATTTGTCAGTCCTGGGGATTCGAACTTTCAAAAAATACACCTGGTTTTGAGAATTCTAAAATATTGAGTTCGGACCATTTAACTGAAAATATACACGACAATGCGTCACTATGAGGTCACTAATTATGCTCAGAATTCTATTGTTAAATTTTACTCCTTTTTTTTTTTCTTTTAATAATGTGGTAATGTGATTAGGAAATTAGCTGTCAATAAATGCACACCTTATTCAAGCTCGCCTTTAACTGCCCTCTAGTAACCTTATACTTGCTTCTAAATTAGACCTGAGTGGTGGCATTCATTATGGGCTAGGCTCATTTATTGAACAGTTATTTTAGCCACCAGTCTGATTTCAGCAGAATAACAAGGTTGGGATAGTGAAGTGGAGGCAGAGGAGGATACTACAAGGCCATAATGAGTTCTGTCTTCGCCATTAATCAATGCCTTCCACACAATTTGCTGTCTGTGAATTGGGACTGACCTGTCTCAAGGGTCACTCGCCAATTTTTAGCTGCAGTCAACCTGCACTGCGCTGAGCTCTGTGCTTATGCCCAGTGTTCCTTTTGAGTGATTCCATCTTTAAGATAATGACTGCCACATTCTTCTCCTGTGTGAATCGCTGTCATTAAAGGCAGTCTGACACCACAGTACTGGGGATGTAAGGAGGGTTTTTTTTTTTTACCACTGCTAATGTTGGCATTATGTTTGCGTATGCTTTTCATGGTTAAACACATTTACATGTAGTGCCTTTACATTACGTAAAATCCAAGAGGGAAGTACATTATAGGCCTAAAGACTACACATCCACATGGCGTAATGTTGAAAGAAAGAGCTTGTAGTGGTGTCAGTTATACTCGTTTAAACCATTTTAAGACAGCTACTGGGTTTTGAGGAGTTCCATTTTTACTAAATCCTTAAAATAATTTTTAAAAATAGATGTATTTTATATCATAATAATGCTTACATCAACTACATAATAAAAGAAGGAAAGAAAAATGTTGCTGCCATGCCTTGATCATTTGACCAAACATCAACCCCCCCTGATAATTGCTGGTCTCCTGAATGCCCCCTGCCTGGGATTTTTTAATGAGTAGGTTTATTCCCATAAAATGTTCAGTGCACTCTTTAAAAGGGATTTTTAAGAAGAAGGGCATGTGGCCTATTCAAATTTGAATCATCTACATGTACAGACCAATATACTTGTTGGAGACTGAAAAGTTAACTTTACTGGTACTATCTGATTTCAGATAATTACAGACAACAACTGCTTAGTAAAGATTAGTTACATGGATTTTGTTTGTTTGTTTGTTTTGGTGCGTCACTATTAAGCAGTATTAGCCCTGAAGATTTTCTGTGTTCATAATGAGCAAAGGAGGAGAATAAAGGTGGGGGTCTCACAATAAAACTGAGATACTCTACTTGGATTTGATGTTTAAAAGACCAAGAATATATAATTTGCTATCTGATTTTGTAAGATGTTGTCAAGGTGGGTAAGTACGAAGCGGGTGATTCAGATTGCTTGTGAAGTGTTTTTGAAAGGCAACCGGAGTTTTGTTGGTTTTGGTATTTCCTTGACTCTAGACACCTCATAGACCTTATTCACGAGGCGGCCATTTTCCTATGACATCATTGGGAAGGTGAAAAGCACAAACACTAAAATAATATTGTACTCTTTAGTTCCAGGTTTCAATTTGTATAGACTGAGTCACAGTCCAGAACAACCTTGCCTAATATTAATTTTTGTCCCTGCCAAGCCAGCTCCACGAGCCAAACCTCAGCCATGCCACATCAGAAAACGTAACTCTGTATCGCAGACAAACACTGCGCCATCTTGCCACGTGCTGGCCCTGAACCACAAATTCAGCCTATGTTTTGTTTCGTCAAGCCAGCTCCGCTACTCCTTTGGCTTCCGTCATCTAGCTCACCGCAGCATCACTAGGCATGTTCAGCCTGGCAAGCCTAGATCCACTGCCTCCCACAACCTTCAATAAAACCCTTTTAAAACCGTCGTCAATCTCTGTGTCCGCTTCCAGGGTCCAAATCTACTAAAACTAAATGTAATGGATTAAGCACTGTATTTGGAAAATCTATTTTGTGTATCAGATAATGTGTCAGCAAGCTTTCCCAAAATGTTCTTAGAAGAATATGCAGGATGGAGCCACGATGTTATCATTAACTCTGCTGATAGAGGGACAGACATCCATGGTGAGGAAATACACACACTTGATGTGTTAGTGTTAGTTAGCAGCGATCTTTTCTTTTTATTCCCTAGCATGCTCTTGTAGCAAGCTTGTGACAGCTTACATTGGAGACATGCAAACAGAGAAAAATGCCAAGTAAGATACTATTCTGTATACAGCCCATGTACTTGCTTTAAATGTGTTGACAAAACCAAAGCTTGACTATACCTTATGGATGCTAAGCTATGATTCAGCAGCTCAATGCACACTTATTTTAGGGACAGCCAAGAGAATTTCTAGTGAAAAAATGTACACACAGTTCTATCAAATATATCAATTTATATCAACATCTAAATCAGGCAAATCTCAAGCTACTGTTTTCACAACTTGATAAACTTGTTACAACTACTGACCTCAAGAATGAGTAATGGACTGTTCAATATTCAATTACTTGTACTTAAGAATAAATGAAATGTGCCATTCTGTATAATGACTACTACTAATTTGGTACTTTAAATCTATTTTGATGTTAATACTTCATTGTTGAGTACCTCGTCATTTTGAAAGGATTTGCCCAAAGGAACCATTTTCACTTCTCTTTCTGCTTTCGCCTCCTCCTATCATCTCACCTACCTTTTAACTGATAGTGAAAGTGCAGAGATTTTAATGGGTTTGAATTGAGAGGTGCACTTTAATGCTAATGATGTTTTAAGATATTTCAGTTTCATATTCTAAATTTGAAGGCAGCAACACAATACAAACAAGTTGGGACAGTAACATTCTACAGGTAAAGAGGTTGATTGGAAGTGTTCGTGTGAACTAGGCATCCTCAAAAGGCTCAATCCTTCACAATCAAAGAGGAGGAGAAGTTCGTTACTTTTACAAAAACTCCTACAAAACTCCTACCCCTTTATAATGAATCACAAAAGATTTTGGTGATTCATTATTTACACTCCATAATATTAGCAGAAAAATACAGAGAATCTAGAGAAATGGATAAGCACAAAAATGATGAATACAAGAATTTGTGACAAACTCTGTTTACTCACAATGATTTTCCCAAGGGTTACCATGGAACAGTTTGTCACTGAATCTGCAAAGTTAATGTTATGCACAAGGCATATATCAAAAGCATCCAGAAAGTCAGGCAACTCAGATTGACACAAACAGGAAAAGTGCCTTTTCCTCTGATAAGTCAACATTTCAAATAGTTATTGGTAATCATGGACTTTGTGTCTGGGCAAAAGAGGAAAAACACCATACAGAATGTTACCAGCACAAAGTTCAAATGCCAGCATTATTGATATTATGACAAACTATCCCATCTTGGACAGCAACATTAATGCTGAAGGGTACAAAAAGGAGTTCGTAAAAGATGTTTTCATTCAGACATCTTTTTTAGAGGTATGTAGGATTTTTCCACGGAGACTATGCCTAGACACATTATGCATGCTTTACACCACGATTGCTTTGTAATAAGGTACTACAGTTGCCTGGATGCTGTCCAGACCAATCCCCCATGGAAAACGTGTGGTACATTATGAAACCAACATTTGACAATGGAGTATTGAGCAGCTAAAGTCATACAGTATATCAAAACGATATGGGACAGAATGCACTTGCAAAAGTGTATTACCAGGGCTCCCCTGTCTCCCCCCGTTCTGATGTCAAACTAACCAATGAGCTCAACAACGTCTTTGCTCGGTTTGATGACAAATGCAGATGAACAGGGACCACAAAACCAGTCACAGAGGAGAAACAGCTCCTGACACTGAGCACACGTGATGTACAGCGCACACTGAGCAGAATCAACACACGGCCCGGACGGTGTCCCAGGTCTCAGAGACTGTGTAGGACAACTAGCTGGAGTTTTCACAGACATCTTCAACCCGTCTCTGTCTCTGCCAATAGTCCCAAAATGCCTGAAATCTGCCATCATCGTTCCAGTGCCAAAGAAGCCAAACATCACCACCCTGAATTACTATCGGCCAGTGGCCCTCACTCCAACGGCGATGAAGTGTTTTGAGGGATTGGTCCTCTCACTTGTTAAAGACTCCATCCCAGCCACACTAGACCAACACCAGTTTGTCTACAGATCAAATATATCCACAGAGGATACCATCTCCTTGCTCATCACACTGCTCTGACTCACTTGGACGGACAGAGCATATACATGAGGATATTATTTGTGGACTATAGTTCCGCCTTCAACACAGTCATCCTCAGCAAACTTACCAACAAACTCCACCAGCTAAGCCTGAACCCACATCTCTGTAACTGAATCAAGGACTTCCTCACAGAGTGCCCTCAGGCAGTGAGACTGACTGAGCTCCCACACCTCCTCTTTGTTCACCCCGAGCACAGGCACGCCACAGGGCTATGTGCTCAGTCCCATTCTGTAATCCCTGTTCACCTGCGACTGTATCCCTGCATTTTACACCAACACCATAGTGACATTTGCAGATGACATGACTGTGGTTGGGCTGATCACCGACAGTGATGAATCAGACTTCGAGGTGATATAACATCATTATATACACTGTATAACATGTCTACAATTATTTATACTCCATATGTCTGAGCCATACTGTGCAGTTATTTCCTTCAGTTCCTTTCTAACTTAGATTTAATTATAGTCTTCTATTATATTGTTATATTATATTTTCTACTGTTCCTATATTGTTTAATACTGTTTTTATATAGTTTTTAAACAGTTTTTTTTATACTGAACATTTTACAAAGCTGTAACAAACTTTCGTTGCACGTTACATTGTGTGGTCTGCAATGACAATAAAGACTGTTCTATTCTATTCTATTCTATTCTAAAGTGTCAACAAATAGTGTTTTCTTTTTCAATATATTTACTGAGCATTTCTAACAGAAAGTGTGATTTTAGATTATAGTAAATTTATGAACTGGTTTAAAGCTGTGCACAAACAGCCAAAAGCCAGCGTCAGTTGAATGGCATCTGACACTGTTTGGTGTGGTCCATCAGTCTTGTGTTGCCATAATTAGTTCTTCTCTGCTGTCCTTTAGACCAGCCTTCTCCAGCTACTGGTGTGTTTTCTCGATCAGCCAATTCTTCTATCTGTGGTAAATGCTGTGCAGGGGCTTGTCCTTCCACGATGGTTCCTTTTCCTGTCTCTTCTCCTCACTTGATTTCTGCTGCCTTGGGGCATTCACTTACCAGGTCATCATTTGGGGCCATCTTCATCTGATGTATTCCTGGATCTCTGTTATTTGATCTGAGAGTGTGGAGAGAAATTTAAGAAAGAACGTGAACAACTTCATAAAAAATGTTGGAGAAATAATAAATCAAATTAAATAGGCTAAGTATATGCTCTATAATGCGCTTTTCCCTGTGGAAAAGAAGTGAATTTCGAAAGATGAATGTCTTCCTTTCATTTAACCAACTGATCATATGTCTCTGTTATACTCAATGCAATGCAGCTTATTTTAATCAGATTGAAAGGGAAAAGTAGAAAACCAAGAATTAAAATGAATTAACATCAAATGCCCATAGGTGAGGTTGTGAACCACAGGTTGGTCACAGGGGTGGGCAAATAAATTTACAGAATTTCTTCCACAATTTAAGAAGTTTCTCTACAGTACATTCCTGCCGCACAGTCAATAACTGACTACCTTCCTTTTTTCCATCCATCCATCCATTTTCTACTGCTTATCCTGTTAGTGGTCGTGGGGGCTGGAGCCTATCTCAGCATTTTGCTCCTTTTGCACCTTTAATGATGACTTCAGTACATTTTCAAGATTTTACACATAGCATGCACACTATGAACTGCCATGCCTACTGATGTTGATTCTTTAATTAATTAAGCCTCCTAAAGGGGAGTTTCAAGCTCCCCTTTTTTATACACCAACAGAATCCCACAGATACGATCAAGTAAAACTTGCTAGAGCATATGGACTTCCTGAGCAGCATAGAGTTTATTTTCCCACTTGTAATGCTGCAAGCTGGCCCACACTTTAGCAGGCTGGGCCGCTGCCTCTTTTTTGTTGGCAGCGTAAGTAAATGTGAGTAAGTAAAGTAACCTATGATATCGTCTGTCCATAGAGCTAAGTTATGAAATGCAAGTGAAAAAACTCCATGGCAGTAACTTTAATTTCATCTTTTCAAATTATGTGTTCATAAATTACAAATGAGAAGATTACATTAGGTGGCAGTCAATGGCACAACTACACAAACTATGTGTGTAGTTGTGTTTTATGTTTACACAGTCTGTAAGAGAGAGGAGGATCCATATTATCGATGCAAACAGAGACAACATTTGCAGCAAAGAGGCCACTTTTCTGCAATAATGCCTATTTTTCCACTGTCATAACACCTCTTTCAATCTTGCCACTCAGTCTCAAGACAAATCAATAAACAATCAATGACATTCATTGCATTTAAATCCCACAGGATTAACTGTAGCTGCTTGGTCACCAAGAAAAAGAAAATAAAGCCTCAAGCCACTCTATCATTGTAACTAGACAAAAAGCGGAGTGCGACAGGGGCAGTCTGGGTTCTCACTAATGGCTCTTGTCGCAGCTCAGAAGACAATGAGAGGCTTGACAGAGTAATTTTGATGGTTTCCCATCGATTTAAACCCTGTTTTCAAGTCATGCAGTGTCTGTGGCCTCTTGAGTTCTCCAGTGCTAACAAAGGATGAATATGCAGAGTAAAATGAGGCCTAAGCATTTACTAAAGTACCATCTATCTATTAAAACCTGCAATTTTGGTTAATAACTTATCTAAGATCATGGCCATTTTACATGTGCCCATAATAATTAACAAGAACAAAATCCATTTACTAAAGAATGAAAGTCCTTGTGAATGACAAACATGGAACCCCGAACTAGGAAAAAAGGAAAAATCCCTGTAAAGACTGAAATCTTGTGGAGGGGATGGGATTCATACAAGCAATATTTAAAATGAATGGGTAGATGTTTGTAGCTTTTAATTTGTAGTTTTGATCTACTTTATGTGACTGGTGAGGTAAAGCTGTTAATGAAATATTCACCCACTATTGCCTGCTCAGCCAACAATGACCCTCATTATCGGGGTCAGCTAAAGCTAATTTTGAAGATTATATATGTCAGGCTATATTAAAATTCTGATATGAAACAGCCTGTGTGGATCTTGTGGTTCATGTAAAAAGAAATACAAATCACAGTAAAGGTTGGTGCAGGACTGCAAGGAAACACAAAAACCAAATTCTTAGATGGAAACACAACTCCTAGACCCTTGACACCAAGAGAAAAACATAAACGGGGCCGACATTATCCAATTGTCTGTTATGGGTAATAAGATAAAAATGACTGACATTGACCAGCCAAGGACTCTTTCCTCACTGGTCTGTTTGCATGTGTCATCCAACCTGTGCAGATACGTCCAGAAGCTGCCCGGCTGGTCTTCATCTCAAGCTCATCACCACTGCATCACTCCTCTGCACTCCATCCAAAATTGGCTCTTCAGATTGGACATAAGATATTTCAACTTGCCTCACTCACAACTGCTCAGACAAATCCTACAGCCAAGAGATGGTCAAACCACGGGGCACAGAAACTTACTTTGTTATATTTTGGAACAAGCTGGTGATGTTTAGTTTCAAGCAGCATGCAAACTCTGGTCTCCTTGTGATGGCTGTGGTTGTGACCTTCCACTTAACCCTGACCTACACCCCTCTTGGTTATCAATGTTGTCATCTATTCAGTTTGTTTTATACTGACGTAGATTGCAGGTACATCTATCCCTTGTGCATCTCTGCCTGACAGGTACCTTGCATGTCTGGATGAGATTTGATTGGCTTGACAAATATTTGCTTTCTGACACTTAATACATATATTCTGATGTGACAATGAGAACAGCAATGTTGTATGTAGCTTGTAACATCTAATAGCAAGACCGCAATAATTTTAGCCAGTTTAAGAGCTGTTTCTGAACAAATTGGTTGCTTTTAACTTGCATTGAGATCCATAGAGATTTGTTTGTGACAGCATATTATACAGCAGGGCAAAGAGATGCAGTATTATTGCCAACTTAATGTGTCAGACCATGGCTTACAATAGGCTTCACTTCCATTGTTTCTGTCAGATGAAACATGAAGTTTGAGGCTTGATCGGTACATTATGATGGTGACATACTAGCTACACGCATCAGTGAATATTTACAAGGAGGTATTTATCTGCATATAAACCGATATCCTCTGCCGTCTAATGTGTCACAGTGTCACTTTGAATGATCATGTGAGAATGAGGCTCAATGTGTTATGATAGAAAAGAGAAAAAATGTCCCCTAGCTACAGCCTATTGCACAAAGACAAGACAGTAGAAGAGCTGCCCATTTGTACTCTTGAACTATTCCTCAGCCTTACATTCTATAATGCTTGCATGTTAGCATATTTGCTGCATTCAGAGTGAGTGTGTATTCTAACACACTTAATGTTTAAGGTCAATGCCATTAAAGTGGTGACATTGTCAAGATTCCAGTTGTAGTAGGTATAACATGGGGAGAGCAGTAACAAGTATTTGCATGTTTTTCTTCTGCTTAATAACTTCACACCTCTATGGTCTTGAAGTGAAGCTCAGGCAGTCTGTGTTACATCCTCTGAAAAGCCAAGTCATGCAGAGCATCTTTCGATTTCACAAAGCAGTACCTTTGCATAATGGCTTCTGGAAAAATTGACAAGCACAGGACAATTGCTTTAAGTGAAAAGATTCTTTTTTTCTTTTTTCTTTTAAATATCTGGTCTTCCTTATTGCCTGTAAGCTATTTGAGATGTGGGTCTCAATGGAGCAGTTCCATCAGCATGGACAGGTCATTCTACCTGACCGCAGGCATTGAAAGGTTTGATTGCACAACTTTAAATGTACATCAATTTTTGTCATCATAAGCTGTGAAAAAAAATGTGCAGGTTTATTTATTCTGTAATGATGTGTGTGGATAGAAGTGCGTGCTGGCTCTGATAGTCAGCACTGTGTTATATGACAGTCACAAGATAAATGTGGGGAAAGACAGAATGGCGGACCATACAAGAATCAAAACAGTTAAGGGTAAGCAATTAGCCTGTATCGTCAGTTTTAAGTAATGGTTGAAATCGTCTGATTCATGATGTGAATCTAAGTGATAAATTAAATACAATTAATCACTAAAGTAAGATAAACTGAAGCCAATAAGCTAACTGTTGCACATTTGTTAACTTTACTTAACTTACTTGAAGCTGGGGTTTGGTATCAAGCATCTGACTGCTATGGAAAAAACTCTGCTCCCCCTCCCATCCCAGTCATTTGACATGTCGCTCTCCCTTTTTTTTGGTTTGCTTTGCCATTTGTTGATAAGGCTGGAAAAGCAGCTTTTCCTGCTGCGACGTATACACTGTATCAGCTTTCACCATCTATGGGAACATGTCTGTCTCGACCTTTGTTGAACAGCCCATTGGAACACCCTGTGTCTTAAATGACCCGTGACTGTACCAATACAATCTCATGAAGACTTTAGTAAAGCCTGACTACAATTGAAATAAATAAAAAATAAATACAAATTTCCCAAAAGGTGAACTTGCATTTAAAGGAGGTTTTAAAGAAAAATGGCACAGAAACATAAGAATTTAATGTAAGGTAAGTCTTTGTTTTTTCTCGACAGTTTAAATATATCCCAACCAATTGAACATAAAGTATTTGCTTTGACGTTTTTATGCATTGTTGATGTTTTATATTTGAACTCATACCTATTTCACTGCACTACAGCTGCGACAATTTCTTATATGGTACAGAAAATAAAGTTCCTGTAACAAAATGTCAAACTCACTCTTATAGTTGAGTGCAGCATTAGTTCAAAATAATAAAAAAAAAGTTTTAGGCCTTGTAATTATAGCTTGTTTTTAACAGTAATATCAGAAGTATTTTAGTGAATTAGTGCTTATGTGGGAAACTCTTTATTAGCACAACTGGTTTTGTCTTATATAAAACTGAAGAGGGTTCATTTGTTGTCCCAACAGATCATACAACAAGACATTACCTGGCATTTGACAGCATAAGTCATGAGCTTTTATTAAACAGCATTCTATTATCTCACTTTGTGAAGGTGATTACTGTTTAAGTGTCCTTTTGGAACACAACAGTTTGATGAGCCGGGATGAATCGATATTCTCCTAGTACCTGAGGAGAGTGCAATGGGCTAAACACCCTCATTTGTAACCTTTTTATAATGTCCCCTAATGTCGGCCTTGGAAGATCACACTATTGATCCAAGAAAAAAAAAAGTCGGTGAGGCACAGTCATTTTGTTTTACCCATATGAGGGATCTGTACTTTTCATCTAAATGGGAAAAGTCCTGAGGATTAAGGTTGACCGATGTATACGAACACAGGAGGGAAACACGGGAAATAAGGTGCATGAGCAAAGCATCAATATATAGTAAGAGAGGAAAACAAAACAAACGTGTACCTTTGAACTAAGCCAAATGGCACCTTTGCACATCAATTGAGAAGCCAAAACTGCTGTGAGTCACCACAGCTGCAAATGGGCCATTGTTCTCTGTTTGAGTTGGCCTGTGTTCCAAACAATACCTCCAGACACTTGATATGCCTAAACTCAATGGAAGTGGGTAAGTTAACTGACTTATGTCACCCTGTTTACTCAGCAAGGGGTGTTACTTCATAAAAATCTGCATTTGTCCTTCCCAGTTTGCTTTTAGACCTCTATTATTTCCACTTTTCCTTCTCTTGTGCGTTGGCGCTCTACCGGTGCTTGTTTCGATATAGGTGGAACAGCATTGGAGAAGTGATTGAAAGGCTGTCCTGTAGATCAGGGGGGCTTGTGGAGCCTGTCCATTCTCTAATCCATCCTGCTGCGTCACCACAGAGCAAGAATATCAAACAGGGAATCCCAGACGGAGGCAGAGACAGATGTGGATATTCAATAAAAACGGAAAGAACATCGGGACAAAAAATGGAGAGCAAGCTTACTGAAGGATCCTTCATAGAACTGAAGGGAGACAGACAAATAGGGAAAAAGAGGTTTGTGAAAGTTTGAAACAGGCCTGTCAGTGTGGCAGTACTGCGAGGGAGAGAAAAAAGGCAATTCCTGCAGTCTCACTCCACTACTTTTCTTCATTTGACTCTGATTAGCTCTGATAATGTATCTGTGCCATTATGTTGCTAATGAAAAAAGGGGGTCGTTTGCAGACAGTGAGGTAATAGGGACCTAATCTACCTTCTAAAATAAACTGAACAGTTACAGAGAGCTGCCATTATATACTTGGGCACACACACGAATATGCCTTTGTCATTCTTGGACAAAAAAAAAAGGACTATTGCACAGTGACATGGTTGCTGTCCCTTCATATAATTTAGGATTAAGACATCAATCACAGTGAACAGTTCTTAATAGCACAGACCTTTTAAATTATTTTAATAACATGTCAGGGGCTCAACATTAAAATTCCCTTTTACTGTACACCATTGGAGGAACAGTCAGTCACACATTTAGGGCTCATGTGCAATAGACACATTGCACCACACAATGTTGAGTACATCAGCTTAACTCACTACACTGTACCAATTTTTAATCCTTACCACCAATGGACACACTTGCAAGGTTCTCATATTTCTACGAATTATCTTTCAGAGACATTTTTTTTTAAATCTCTTAAACCTGCTTGTTTTCTACCACGTAAATAAGCATATATTTTGAAAATATTTTTAACATGAAAAATGGTTAATTAGGCTGTACATGTAAAAACCACAGCTGTGACACACAAGTCCATGCGTAAAGTTTAATAAGAAAGTATTGTTTCCCTCTCGCTTTCCCTTTCCACCCAATTGTCCACGGCGGTGTCAGAGCCACATAATGAATGTGGAACCAAAAGTGAAACCAACTTTGATGCAAGGAGGAGTTTTGTTGGAAGAAGCGAGACCTTTAGTGAAATCTGCACGTATAACACACTGCAGGTACCTGGAAATATTCTTATACCACGCTATCTCCCCACAGGGAAAAATGATATCGCAAAATCAGTTTTCCAACTAGCCCTACAACCTGAATATAGTCTGAAAATACCACCTGGGAGCATGCAACAACTGAAAGAGTCCTTCTATATCATACTACTTTTACCTATGCTTGAAGTACAGTTTGCTGAGGGAGAGAGAGAAGCATCTCCCTTCCTCACAGTCCAGCTGAATCTGTCCTCACTCGCTCACTATGGCCCCCTTTAGGGTGAATTGTAGGAGCAGCTATGAAGCATCAACTTGTGTTCTCTCCAACTTTGATGTGATGTGAGCAAACAACAGTGATACTATGTTCAGGTGCTCTTTCTCCTCTGCTCAATTATAACTGAGCAGCACATCTTCTAGTCTTTCTGTGTCTCGCAGCCGTTTCCAAGACTGTGTTTTGTGATGGTCATCGTGTCTTTTGGTCATTTGATTTCCTTGTCAAAATAGATGTTAAAGACATACAACTAAGAGTTTATTTGATTTTCATTTGAAATCGTTTCATCTTGCTGCTGCCATTCAGGGCACACAGCCCTCACATACAAAATCTCCCTCCATTCTTTTTCCAAGACTTGATTTTATTTAGGAAACAATTTATTATACAAAATTAGCCACTGTATTAAAAAAAAAAAAAGCCAGCACAGCACACACACACACAAATGTATATACTGTATGTATGCATATTTTTTTTCCTGCAATTTTCTTTTTATATTCTTATATATAGGTGGAGATTTAGGTAGATCTCAGGATGCCATGCCATCAATTCCATCTCAAGCTGTTCTCTTTGGGCACATTATCTGACTCTAATGTGTTCGCTACCAAACAATTCACAGTATATAGAAGTGTGTTTCCGCCTCTACATTCTTCATCCCAGTTTAAAAAATGTAACATAGATTGTAATATATTAGATGGATAAATGAAGATGGCGCCCTGGGTGGCTGCCTCAGTACTTCACTCTTCATTGTATCTACTGTTCGAAATACATACGCCTTATAATTGCCCAAATCGTCTCCTACGTTGCACTGGACACAGGCTTCTATCTTAAGTCAATTTATTTTACCTTTATTCTATTTTTTATATTCTTTACATTGAAAGCGAAGTTGAACCGGAGTCAAATTCCTTGTTTGTATGCACAAACTTGGCCAATAATTTTGTCTCCATTTTTAAACTGTAAGTTGTGAAATGGTTTTAATTTACAGCTGTAAAACTGATGGCTTTCTACATTAGCAAGAAGACTAGATATTCTATTAAGTTAATGCTTGTCACTACTTCTGATCCCTTGAGTAATCAAAGGGAATGATTCACATTTCTTTGGCTGCTTTTTGGGCAAAGACAAAAAACAGACAAAAAGAGTAAAAGGGAGCATTGGTAAAAAAAATATCTCAGTGCTTACACACCCTTTGGCAAGACATTTTATAATTTTGTACTTACTTTTGTCTCAGCATCCTATTTTAACTGTCATGGGAGTTTCCTCTCAACTTGGCTTGCGTCAGCTGGAACTGCTGTAGAATCTGTGCCATTTTTGCGACTTTGGGTAAAAATCTGTTCTGCTCTGTTTTTAGCACTTTAAAAGACAAATGGATGTGTAGCGATGTCCCGTGCACACAAGAAATCTATTCCTCTGTTCCTTTTAACTCTGAAAGTCTTACAGAAACCTTGTTCCCACTTTGAGGATTTTGGAATTTTTAGAATATGGACTTTCACAGTGTTTTAAATACTACATATCAAAGCATCATTGGTTGATTTTAATTGGTTGCACTGATTGGCTAGTTTCACAAATCTGAACTGAGGTGTAGAGAAGGTGAAAAGACTGCAAATCAGATGCATTTCTGTTGTTATGGTGTAATAAAACGGATATGTCAAGTAATTTGATTCGTGCAGAATGTCAGCAAATCAGTCATAATGAGATTAATGTGTGCTTAGCTTTTAGGAAATGAATTGGTCATTTGGGCAACAGGAAATGTAATTGCTATCAGGTCACGACAAACTGCTGACAAGCACTTTGCTGATGAGGTTGATATGATGTTGACTTCGGGCCTTGCTCTGTATTTTGACTGGGACGTACAAAATTGTGTCACTTAATAAATGAGTCACTGTGGCAACTTTGAGTGATTGACCGACATGCTGATTTATAGCAGAGACAATAAAAAAAACAAAACAATCAACTCACTCTATGCTGATAATGCAATGAAATGCATCTTGCAACTAAAAAGAGTAATTCACCTGAGGTAAATACTCAGCTGATGGATACAGATCATGGTTTTCCTCAGAAGGAGTGAGCCTCCATTGCTAAGGCTATATTTGCTCTTTTTTTAGTCCAAATACTATTGTTTCTATTTATAGAAATATCATATCTTCTTCAGCCTCAAATAACTCAAATGAATGTTATTCTTGGGCTGAGATGTTGGCCCTGTGTTAAACCATATGATCTTGAATGTTCCCTGCAGCATCATCACAATCATAATTAGTCATAAACATGAGCCAAATGATTGACAGCCTGAACTTTCGATAATCTTTCGTGACAGTAGCATTGATTGCCTTTAAACTGATCTGTTCATGACACGTGTAATATATCAAGACCTGAGCTTATGAATGTTTTTTTAAAAAAAAAATGTGCTCTATTTCCTGAATTTAAAATGCATCCCGGCACCTAATTTGCATTCAAAGCCTTCATCATTGCAATTTTTAAATGTGTCACTCAAATATTGTCCATCATCTCCTCTCAGAGCACCTCCCCTCTCTTTCCTTCTCTCACTTTCTTCTCTCATCACATGCTCCTGGGAAAATATGCAAATGAATTTATTTTAAAGTCTTAAGCTAGAACTAACACTGTGGTGTAGTCAATCCTAGAGAAGTGGGTACATTTCTAATGCATTGTGCTAATTTAAATGAGTAAACAAATAAACCTAAGCATCACATGAGGTCAATTTTTTAAATAACAATAATAAGGGTACATTAAGTAAAATGAATTAATTCAATGCTAAATGTTTACTAACAGTTCCTTAATGTGCCAACGAATCATTGAGTAACAGTCTTCATGTTAACTAAGATTCTGATTCGTGCAATTCAGTTATTCAATAGTTTACTATTAAGTGTCATTTAAGGGAAACTTGTTTTCAATTTTACAATAAAGGTCACAAAACAATTTAATAGATGGTTAATTCAGAATAATAAAGGCTTTATTAAGGTTAGGTGTCTATCAGTGTCAAAGTGCTTCTCATTGTATAATTTGACTGTTAGCTAATGGCCATTACTGTGTTAACTAATAATAGACACAGTAATCGTATGGTTAAAAACTATTTAAAAAAATACCTTTGTTAACATGAGGACTGTTGATAAGTGATTACTTGACACATTAATGAACTTTTATGGGATGCTTATTACTGCATTAACTGATGTTGATTAATGTACCCTTGTTGTAAATTCATTTGTTCGGTTTGTAGTCTTATTTTTCTAAGCAGATATTTTCTTACTCTGTGTCAAAAAAATTCCTCTTCACACATTCTTTTACAAGATAACTCGGTAGACACAGGCAACAACAGGGCAGGCCAATAGTTGGGGAAGAGTGCATATTACCAATATGTCAAAAACCAGAGAAAAGCATTGTGAGTATAACTAGTGAAATGTATCCCCTGTTGCAGAATTGGCTTACAATGTAGCCAAATATTCATTTATTTACTTGTTTGACACTTATTTTGTACCCCTTTGATCAAAATATACTCTGGCTCAGCACCTGCAGTGCTATGGAGAAAAATAAGGTGATTTACTGTAGAAGGGAGTTTGGAATCATGCATTTTTAGGGACCTAAAAAGCTGTGCTGTGTGTCGACAAGGTGCTTAAACTTATGGGAAAATGTTAATTTGGCAAAACATTTATGTCTGTATGGACAGGGCCTACCTTTGTGTCTAGCAAATCCAGCTTTTCCTTCTGTTTATGTCTGTCTTTACTTACTCTCCAACGTTTGACCCTTGACTTACCTATCAGGACTAGTTTACTTCCAGTGACTTAACGGTGCACCAACCCTGCGAACAAACTGATGCTGGTGTTGTTCCTGAACTTCTGTGCTCTGAGTTGTGATTTTGATTTCACAATCCTGAGGTGTGTACAGTTTATCATACCCCGGCTCAATCTTTCTTTTATTTTGCTTCAATAACACTAATGGGTCATTGATGCTCCCTTTACATACGTAAATGAATACGTCCATTTCAAACGATATTATTGTCAGTGCACACATATTTCCATGCACCTTTAAATTGGCATGGATGTCGAGGTCACTGACCAAATGACGTTCAATTCCTGTCCAATCTCCTCCCAGTCATTCTGAAGCATTTGTTTTTCCTGGTGTCCTGGTGTCATAACATCATATAGATGTTTACGATGTCTTACCATCTCGCATTATCTTTCCTCAAAAAAGTTCCACCATATCTAAAGTTTATCTAAAGATAATGACAGCCACACTGTCCCCATGGTTTCCAGTGGTACTGCTGCGCTTGGCGTGCATCCCTAAGCCTTCTGAAAATGTGCAGAAGTAAGGATGAAATGATTGTAGCGTAAAGACTGAATGCTCAGGCCCTATCCATATACATATTTAACATGAAGCATAAATGAGCCTTAACAATCCCACTAAGCTATTACAGGGTGGTGAGTTTTCAACTCACCAATTCAACCAGGATTAGCTGACGTGTCAAGAAGTTTGAGTCAAACCAAACTGCTTAAAAAACGATTGATAAATCAGTGACTGAATGGATTTTAATTGTTGTTCATGCAGACTTTTGGTCTGAATCCGGTGCTTCAGTTCTAAAGCACTTTAAAAGAAGCTGTGGGATCTGGTTGGCCTGCTTTCTTAAAGACACTGAATTGCAAGCAAATCTTCATCTAATGCTCAATAATACCCCTGCAACATCTAAATCCCCTCCAGAAACAATTCAAACTTCAAATTCCAATTTAGACATTTATTTAAGGCCCAAAAAACAGTGAGGTTTCCATCATTTGTAATGATCAAGATAAAAAGACAATTATTACATTTACAAAAAATATATACGAGCTTAAAATATACAGCTAAGTCAACTTGGATATTTTTTGTGAGATTTGCTGTTAACCAAACTAAAGAATGAGCATTTTCTGTATTTTTTTTTTATCAGTAACAACACTTTGTTTCCATATTCATTTCAGTTATTTTATATATTCTATATGCAAAAAAAAAATGTTAATCCTATTGGTACAATTTCAGTTGGCTTAGTGCCTTAGAAGGAGAAAGAAAGGTGATATGCTGTAATATCAGGCCACTACCATACTATCCCACGCTTGAGTGGATACAATTATTATCGCCGCTATGTAGCAGTTTTCCTTAGACGTAAATAAATACTGGCAACATGCAGTCCTTACACTCAAATTGATATATTACATTGCAATAGACTTTGAAGGTGAGCCATGTTATTAAACCACTGAAATGCCTTTATATGCCTACAAATGCTGAAGGTACTCAACAAGAATAACAAGTTCTCTGCAGTGTGTCTTTTTGTGAGGAAGCTTGGTGTAGGGATCAGTCATGCATCCACTTCTGTGGAAGTGACAGCTCCTATGCAACATTTAGTACTCTTCCCAAAGGCACTGGAAGGCTAATAAAACACATGATGTATAAGAGTGACCTTTTCTAACCTCTAACTCTTAATATATCGAAGAACATTATTTATATTATTCTGACCTCTCCACTTTTGAAAGATGATTTGGCTAGGTGTCTTCTTTTACTCTAGAAGGGCCCGAATGTACGTAAGTGCACTAAAATTTAAGCTGGACTGAATTCAGAGTTGTACTGTACATAGTGCTCGTTTAGGATTGTGTGACGACAGTTTGTTGAGAAATGTCACAACATTGTGGGAGACATGGAGGTGCTTAATTTCGTCTGATTTCCTCAATGGGAGTACAAATAGAGCAGACCCACAGGTTCCCTTTTGTGTCAAATTCGCATTACAAAATTACATTCTATCTAAAATGACTGCAGTGAACAACTAGTTTACCCCTGTATGATAAGGTCAAGTATAGTTTTTAGGAGGTTAATTGAAGTATTCCTCTGATTTGGACTGTATTTGTTTATTTGAAAGGGTTAACTTGACCAAACCTATGCTGGAATACAACCCAATGACCATTATGCACTATTCAAATCAGACGTAGAGTTGAGCAACCATACACCTATGGGTTAGGCAAGGGACACCTACGTTGTTTTCCTCTGAGCATGGTCTGATGTGTCCCACGACTTCCCCACAGCTGTATCTTGGGTTGTAGAAAGTAGTTTAGCTCTAGCGGCTCACCTTCAAATGGTCATTGCGGTGGGGCTGATGTTGGTTGCAACAAGATGGTCAGTTTGAAAAAGTTGAAAACTCGTGCTAAGTTATATACTCACATAAAAATTCTGAACAGAAGGGAGTGTCCATTTTTCTCTGAACATTTCAATGCCCATCTTTAGCAATTAACGTCAACAGACTGGAGCTCTCTGACTTTGACAGCGCATGAACATGTCCTACACTGAAGTGCAGCAACACTCTCCCCAGTGTCCCGCCTTGATTGATGTTCAAAGAATGGTCTAAAAACCCATGACCAACTCACCTCACAGCCAGAGGCTCCAAACTCTTTTATCCTTATGAAAATTAGATCTTCAGAGATATGAAATTATTGTCCCCAGCTATGTTCAAACATCTCTGTTGTGAAAAAGGTCCCTTTATGTATTAATTAAATGAATTAAACACATAATTGAAAAAAAATTACAGTCCATCTTGTCACTTATATGTTGACATTTGGCAACCTTTGTGTGCACTGTTTATGTATCGGACTCACAAATAAAAGAAAGATTGTCATTTGACTTGCAACAATACAGTGGCTCATTACCAGCAATTAAGTACCAAACTATAAAGGTGTGACTCACATTGTGACATATACAGTACATACAGTATACATAATTGTTCTTCCTGTTTCTCTTTGTGTTTGACCTTCATGAGCAAACAGACATCCATCCATCTTTCCTGATACAATGAGTGGTCGGGGTTATAAAAGATATGCTATGGATATTTGAAATGCCGCTGTCAACAATGCTTTTTTTACATGGCTGGCCATTTTGATTAAAATGTCATTGCTTCTGTTCATTTTCTTGATGTTTCTGTTGAACTTTACACACATGACTTATTCTGTCCATAAAATATGAATTCTGGCTTCACTAGACCTATTGTGTATCATACAAGCGTACGTATTCTTTCTGTGTGTGCCTCTGTGATTTTTATGAAAGCTTGGAGCTATAGGTTTATGATGCTATTTTGATAAAAAAAAAAGCTATTGTGTTATGTATGTCTATGAGAGATTTTTTTTTAAGCAGCCTACTACAAATATTGAGAGTAATGGAACTGACATGCCTCAGGGTCAGGAAGAGTTTACCTAAAAGTATACTTGGCTGAACACCAAAATGGGAATTATGTTGTTTTATTCATTTGCAAACACCACAATGTTCTGAGTTTATCACACATTCAAAAGTTTTACCCATTTCACCAGCTCTAAATGATTACTTGCAATTGTTGTGCTAATTGTTGAACACAACCCATAAAGTGCATCAATTTAGCCAGGAACATAACCGTGAAAAAATTTTGATTAAAAATAGGTCCACATTCAATGATGGAATAAATGGAAAAGCACTTAAGAGAAGATCATGAGAATGCTGTTGTATTCTTTGGGCTGAAACAAATGGATATGGTGGAAATGGGCTGAGAAGTCCTCTTTAGATTGACACAGGTAAGTGGTAATGCGCATGCTGGGGTGTCATTTCAATTAAGGTGCAAAGAGGACCGCTTTCTATCTGTGAGAAGCTCGTTAACACCAAGGTCATTTCCATTAGGTCCCCATGTTGTTGTTATTCGTATGTTACCAGCGGGCACTGAAATAAGAAGCCCTGTTGGTAATGCATTTGCAAAGCACGGGTGGTATGCAGATCCTGAGCAGATGCAAATGTAGACAGTGAAAAATACATCCAGCCAACCTCACATGACTTAGACACCTGTACACAAAAAAACAACACATCTGTATACCAAAAACACTGATTAGTTCAATGATTTAAATAACAACAGATATGGATGTGCCTTAAAACACATGTCATATCATCAATGAAAAACAAGTAAGTTTACTTTTGACAATTTGGCACTCTACAGTGTATGAATATCCATATTTTTCCCTGTCAGCATTGGGTATTTAAATTACTAATGGAAAGACATTTTATTATGCAATATTTAAAGTGCAGTCTTCTGCGGAACCGGAGCAATGATGCTGAGAGTTTATAAAGATAGCTTTGCATAGTCTAAATAACGTTTTAATGATGGTGAGCTTTTGATTACCCTGATTTCAATATAACATGCCTGAAAAAGTTGAGATTAAGGTCATATAGAATAGCTGCTATCAATAGTTTAACTTAGTGAGACAAACAGTAGATTTGAGGCTTGTAAATAGCCCGACATCACGGGGCACATTATTAACGCAAGTCTATGTAAAATATCAAATGTGAAGCTGATGAGTGTCCAACACGTACATTTTCATTTTGGGTCCGAATATGTCTAATTGCACTGTTTTAGGTTTGTTTTTTAAGATAGTTTATAAGTAAAAGACAAGTCTCTGTTTTCATTTTGGGTCCGAATATGTCTAATTGCACTGTTTGTTTTTTAAGATAGTTTATAAGTAAAAGACAAGTCTCTGAAAGTTTCAGTTTCAAATTTGTGGGTGAAAAAAATACTCACCACTATCTCAATAAAGGATCTTGAAGTCCGTTTTCTGTTAAATTCAACCAATATTTGTTATTCTTGCAAGAAAGAGCACACAGCGATCAATACTCCATGAACTCGCAACTGCAATGGTCCAAGCACCAAAGTTTCACTTACCCCTTTATCGTCAGACAGAAACATGTCATACAACACTCTGATCCCACTTCCTCATTAGCTGCCCGCTACTGGAATGCCTCAATCTCCCACAAAGCAATGAAAGTGTACATGCTGTCTTCAGATGTTCTCTTAGTTCCAAAAACATCATATCTTATAAAGGCCTCCATGACCTCACACAACATACTTCCTTTATCTTACACAACAGGCTAGTGAGAGTACATACTTATTTTTCTATCGACATTCCACACACATTTTGGAAATACTTGTTTATCACTGTACAGTGACAACTTACATATGAGTGTTGTTGAGTAACAGCTACACGGTCTAGATTTGTTGTCCAGAGCCTTTTTCATCACATGGTTTTTCAAAAACATCTCCAGTGTGGTTCAGGTACAAGTAAAAATGGGAAAACCAGTGGGCTGCAACCCCATGCACCATAAGTAACGATACAGAGCCGTAATCCCCAACACTCGACAGAAGCACCTGCACAATGTCTTCATCATCTTTTTATCCATTCTCTTATACTGTGTGGTAATGTATCAGCGGCTGATTAGGAGCTAGAGGTCCCAAATTTTATTCAGCTTGACCACATTAAACCCCTGTAAAATTGGGTAATGATTCACCTAATAGTTTCTGAATTATTCACACATACAGATTAACAGACAAGTGGGCAAAAAAATATCCTTACAATGGCTAGTGTGCAGGCTAAAAATACTCTCAGATTGGAACCGTGGACTCCTGAGTGAAAATCATTTGATCCATCTATCAACCCTTATTTCTTCCCTGTCCAGACTTTATGTTTTTATATCACAGCCTCCAGAGGATTCCTCGTAACAATGGGGTTAAAAATATTATATTATAAGCCACTTGCCATAATGACCCATATGGCCATTTTACTGGTGAGGGCAGGCTGTACACAACCGCACAATCCCATCTACACACACTTGCAAAATAATAGCTGTTTCTCAAGAGGGATTTTTAAAATGCAGAGCAGGTAGTAGGTGCATGTTAAAATGAATACTGCAATTGTGTTTATGGAAAACAATTCAATAAATGACACACACAGTTCCATTTGACTTGAATGTCTGAATAGTTGTCTAAAGCTTCACATGTTGCCTATATACATGCAAACCAACCTACATTATATAAGTTAGAAGCCTCTGTGGAGTAATAAATGTGTAAAAGGAAACCTAATTTGTGATCCTTAGCTTTTACGTTCACTTGTATTTTAATCTACGTGCTGTAATATGTGCATACGTTACTGAACAAACAGTATAAAGTTTTGTAAACTGCCCAAGAAGGTTATAAAGACTCTAAGCTGCAGTTTAACGCCCTGCCTGTAAGATCCACATCAAGCATGTTGGGAGAAAAAAACATTGTCTGAGTGAGCCTAAATGATTGTTGCACAAGCAGGCAGAGGACCTTAATTGCTGATTGTTTGCTTTTGCAGCCTGTGTTTTTCTATATATCTTCCAACACTGGACACTTTCTTGTCTGGCCAATGTTATTGGAAAGCATTGATAGAAAATATACAATAGCGTGACATGGTAACTGCTAACTCTGAGCCTTGCTCTCAACTCAAATGTAAAGATAAAAAAGACAAGAAGCCCCTTGTTACTATGCATCGGCGCATGACTACAACTCCATTTCCTTGAGCGGGAGACAGTTTTTGAAAGAGTAAAAGTCACCTGCCTACATCCTTTTGCTCTTTTCACTCCTTTTACCGATTTGTCGCTCAACCTCCTTTCCTTGCCTCCTGCTGGTTTTTTCTCTTGTCTCTCTATAGATATTCCTAAACGGTTTGTGCCTACTGGCAGCCGTTCCACTTGTGTATCCACTTATATTTCCCTTTAAATCAGAGAATGCGGAGGCCAGATTTAACCTCTTGCTGACAATACAGCCACATTTCATTTCCTCTTGATTTCATCACATACGCAAGTCTGTCCTTTATTTTTATTTATATAATTAGTTTTGAACCAAAAGTACACAGACTTTGAAGGGCAGATTGAAACACAATGATTTATGCCAATAAAAGCTGTCAAATTGAAGTCATTAAATCAACAACATTCAACAATTAACACATGCTATTATGTAACCATCACTTCAGACTACGCAACTGATTATATTGAAAGCAGAAACACGTCAGGAAAAAAAGAAACAAAAAATAAAATATCATAGATGCAAACACAAATAAACAGTGAGGGAAATAGAATAATTAAACAGAAGTTTAAATAGTAACATAAACTTTATACTACAGTGTTGAAAACATCCAAATGTTTATTTGATGATGAACACTGAATCATTGGGAATTGTGTGTGGCATGCCAGCTAAAAGTAGGTGAAACCATGTTTGGAGGTTAGAGAACAATGAGCCTCATAAATATTAATTAATGAATTACTAAAGTTAGATCCTTGTCAGACCGTACATATGCATACATGATATCCAACTTGGGACACTAACTAAATGCACAGCATATTACATCTACATTCATTTAAATAGACAGGCTTTAATAAGCTCTAATAGAAAACGGTATTTGAAACTGTCAGTTTAGTAAAGCATTGACCAAACGTGTTGAATAACCATGAAATTGACTTTTATCGTATCAATAATTGTCACAATTACAATAATTAAGACTTAAATTCTACTTACTATACCAAGTGAGGGACCCAGTCTTAGTTGACATTACAGTATATGACAATATATTGTAATTTATTATACTTTATATTTTATATTCATATTATATTTTGAAATGTAATAATTCCCTTTCAGTTGATTCACTCGAACAATGCTTATAGTATGGGATATCATGCCCTCGCGTGGCCTGACTGCAGATACCTATACATGCCTTTAGGCAGATGACCTGCGGTGATGTATGTGTGGCCTCGCCTGCATATACAGTATATACACCCATCGACAAAGTCACTTGCCGCTTCTTATGCTCTTCCCCTCTCTAAAAACACAAGTCGTACCTCCTAGCTACTGCTAGTGAGCTCGGTTTCTTTGATCTACTCGTGCCAACTTGAAGTTAACTTAATTGCCCTTGTTGGTGCCAGCTACCGCTGCCTCAATTGGCGAGTGTGGCTGATTTTGAGCTTTATCTTTCACTTAGTGTTTGCAAAGCAAAGCATATGGGGAAGAAACCTTCTGTTTGTCCCTGTCCTCAGAGATGCGGCCTGTTCCTACACTTTAAGGACCAGTGCAATGCATGTCTCGTCTGCCTGCGGATTGTCCACGTTTAGAGAGTGTTAACTGAGACTGATTTCTTTGCATTCTGTTGCCTTCTCTGGCGTTCAACCCAGGGGAGATGGATAACATTTGTTGAGAAAGTGCTGGGCCAGACTGCTGTCGCACTCCATGACAGACAGTCAGAGCTTGTACCCCATGATGATAATGTGTTGGATGTCGGCTTGGATATTGAGGGCTTCATAGAGGATGAATGAGAGTTGCTACTGGCTGCACACATCTTTTTTTTCTCAGTGCCAGCATGCAGCAGAAAAGTTGGATGTGGACTGGCCCTCCGCACCACCTGCACAGACACTGTCATGGTTTGCAGAGTTTTTCCTGCCTCCAGAGCCAACGACGGTCCCAATTTTGTTTTGGATTTGACGTCATCATGGAATAAGCCGCCCTTTACCTGTGTCACAATGCCCAGTTATGGACAGTATGAACAGTATTCGGACCTGATAGAGCTGTGAAGGCTGAATTGGTCAACCCTTCGCCCATGGAGCCTTCCCTAGTGGCGTACCCTGTCCCATAATCATACCATAGGCAGCCTCACACACCTTCAAGCACTGCAGGTTCTTCGCGTCTCAGCTGGAGAAAATTTACCAAGCTCAATCAGGTGTGGCTTATGCGTTGAGCTCCGTTACTATGCTGTAGAAATAACAAGCAATCTGTCTGACAGTAGGATCACTGCTACCGCCCGACAGTCCACTGGTGCCTCTGCTCCCTTATGAGAGAGAGGCATGCTAATTTTGGCGAGTCTGGAAAACTGGGCTCTGATAGCAAACTCCAGGGAGCAGGCAGTGGTGTACTTTTCACTTATCCTGTCAAACATTCAAGCACTGGGATTTTCTGTGAATTTTTAGAAAAGTTCACTAGTCCCGGGTAAGTGGTTTTCTTACATGGGGTGGAAATATGCAGTTTACAGCCGAGCACATCTGTTGGAAATAAGAGAGGCTGCATTTTATCATTGTTTGGCCCAGTTTCATTTGGGACACAAAATACGTTTCTGTATGGAAGTATGGTCGATGGGCATGATGGCGTCCATGATTGCTGTGGTACCACTCGGGTTGTTAAAGATGCAGCATTTTCAGCCCTGGGCTCAATCTCTCCAGTTGTGTGTGCAGTGTCACCTCCACAGGAGGCTAGCGACAGACTCACCTTGCATCTTGCCCCATGGAGGGAACCCAGTTTGGTTCATCAGGGATCCCCTATCAGGAGGGTGTCATTTTACAAGGTGGTGTCCATGGACACCTCCCTGAGAGGTTGGGGTCTCTGTGGGACAGTGCAGCAGTGAGACCACCATGTTTGGCCACCATCTTGTGGCCAAACAGACAATAAGATGGTAGCCTCTTAAACAAACAGGCTGGGAGCGACTCGCTCCCTTCCCCTGTTGAAACTGTCTCACTCCCTGCTAATGTGAAACAGTGTTCACTTTCTGTCTCTCTCAGCCACTCATGTCCTGGGCCAACTGAATGTGGGAGCAGATCTTCTGCCCAGGGGAGGGGGGGCATTTGTGAGGGAGTGGAAGTTGCACCCAGCAGTGGTGGCTCAGATATGGGATTGTTTCGGCATGGTTGGACCTCTTGGCATCCAAAGAAAACACCCAAGGTTTCCTGTTCTTTTCCTTGACAGACAGCAGTGTACTGTTGTTGTAGATGGATGCACTGCGGCATCTGTGGCCCAACACACTTCTGTATGCATTTCTTCCAGTGGGAATGATTCTGCCTGTACTGGAGAGAGTACTTCTGCAGGGTCTGTCCTTGATCCTTGTAAAAGTAGTGGTTTGCGAAAATAATCAGTCTGCTGGCTATGGCATCCTGGCAACTTCCTCTCTTCAAGCGGGATGTAGTTCTCCATGCCTTGTCTGTGCATCTCTCCTGTGCCCAGTGGTCCGCGATGACTCTAAGATCATGTTGTGTCTGACCAGAGCATTTTTGCCAGGTTATCCCTGCAGCTTTCAGCTCTATGGCTTTTGAGCTCTTGAGCTTTTGTACTCCTCCCTCAGCATCTGAGGAGCAGAAAAGATTTCATTCCCTGTGTCCAGTATGTATGCTCTGTACGACAAGCATCTACCTCTGAAGTTGTATTCTGTGTGACCAATTTTTTTGATTTCTTTAGCTAATCCAGAAAAGAGCAAGGCCTTGTCTATACAACTAATTGTGGAGGCCATCTCTCTGGCCTATATCAACAGAGGTCCTCTTTTGCCCCACGATGTTAAGGCATATTTGACTAGGGGCATGGCAACATCATGGCCTTGTTTATAGGTGTTTCTGTGAGTGATATATTTGCTGCAGCAAGCTGGTCATTACCTCACACAAACACAAAGTTTTACCATTAGCCCATTAGAAATTTGCACGCCACAGTGTATATAATTATGTTTCTTTATTTTTCTTAAAAACAAAACACATAAGAGCACTATTGAAGATCGATAACCAGATTGATGCTGTGGGGGAGAGACAGAGGTAGACGGAGAAGGAGATACGATGTGACAGCATACCAATAAACAACTTCATTCTGATGCACAGTACAGTTGTGTGTTTGTTCTTGGCAGGAAAGGACCTATCCCCAAAATGGTTATGTGAGTGTTTCTCAGGCCTTTAGGCAGGCGGAATATGATCCTCTCTCTCCTCTGTGTGGTCCACGCCTTCTTAACGCAGTGTTGTAGTGTTGATGACCCTCTTCGGTGAAGGTGCATGAAGGA
The DNA here is from genome assembly GCA_001698575.1 of Mola mola. NCBI lineage: Eukaryota > Metazoa > Chordata > Actinopteri > Tetraodontiformes > Molidae > Mola > Mola mola. The sequence goes on along the minus strand of KV751367.1, from coordinate 2,257,042 downwards.
CATATGCACAGTGGTGTCAGGTATAATGACGTGTCAGTTCATAGTTTTATCTCACACAGACTCTGCCCTCTACTTCATTGGTATTAATGTCCTCCAATCACATACTGTACTGCAAGCATAAAACTGCCACAAAACAGCCTTTTATATGTAACAGAATCAGATTGCCCTCTACTTTAATGTGCATGTAGTGTCCATTTCTTTCTATCAAAAAGAAAGCGTTTGACAACAGACCAGTGGGCAATTACATTGTTGTGAGTGGAGGAGAGTGGTATCCAATAAAGTTCAGAGGAGAGCTATGCCTGTGCTTGTAGGGTTATAATGTGTTACCTGACACTCTATCACTTGAACATGTATGGCTCCTTCTCAGGGTCTATGCTCATAGGAGCGACAAAGGACTAGTGAAGTTTGTTGTTGAATGTAGGTGTAAGTTTGCAACAGAACACCTTTGTGCCCTGTGTTCCTTGGATAACACCTGAAGGTTATGCTGGTGGTAGCCAAGGCCAGGCACTTTGTTTGCAGGAGGCAGTCATTGTTCATGCTCTGACCATATATTCATATCCACAATGAGATAGACTGAGACAATTTTGGAACCCCTTTTCTTTTAGCACAGACAGAGCCATCTGCACTGTATTTTGCATACATCATGTAAAAATAAAATGACTTGAAAGTTCCAAATGTTTTGCAAGGTCAAGGAATGATGTTCAAAACTGGGGGCTATACGAATACTGAAACACTTGATCCCTTTTTAGAGAACACTTGATCCTTTTTTTACTTTTGTCGGTGTGATTTTTAAAACAGCGAATGCTTTAGAAAATATGCACTAGCTTTGAGTGAGATGAAAGGCCTAAGAAATAATCCGGTACAACTGTTTAATTCTTTCTTCTTTTTTTTCTTTACAATGACTCAAGCTGAATGGAAGAGATGGGTTACAACTAAAGTCCTAAAAATCTCAGCAGTTGCAACACACAAACAAGTTGTGTTATTACTTATGAGAAAAAAAGAAATATATGAGAAAAATGCAATAAAGTATTACTGGGATTCAACTGTACAGTTAAATGAAACCCTCTAATTTTCTATGTACACAATATAGAGGCTTAAATTTAGATAAAATGTGAGGGGAAGGCATCATTCATTCTCATCTCAATACATTTCTAATGATTTCATTATTCTTCTGATGCCCCCTTCTCTTACCGCAGAGGCTAAGCACTGAATGCCATTCTGCCTTTGAATGGGATACTGCTTGTTTTTCATGTTTATTCACAACCCATGGGTCAGCAGTCTCCCATAATCTGCTATTCCTTCCAAGGACAATTTGGAGGATATCATGAATAAAAATGATCTTAATAATATCTCAGTGAAAGGATCCATGGCAACTATGAATACCATTAGAGCCTGATCAGAGGCTGTTAGTGCCACATTCATCTGGCCAGAGCGATCGTATAGGGACTGCATGAGTGACTTAGGAGACTGGTTGTTTACACTCCTTTGTCTTGATTATTTTCCCCCCTCATCTTTCCTGTACTATTTCAGTATTTTTATAGAACAGTGGATCCCTAAAGGCATTGTTATGTTTATTTCTATTTAGTGAAGTATGTATCTTCTCCATTTTACCTCAGATTGATAATATGGATGCAGAACTACAAGAGAAAGTCACTGTGCCTTTGGAAGTCTCTTCACTGTGAAACAAGCCGCATGGAGCAGTCGCAGCAATTTGCTTCCCTCTAATAACCTTGACCTAGATGACGAAACTTCCAGGGGAGTAGAGAATTAAAAGCGAGAGAAAAAAATACCTGTATGCATGGAAATACACATCAGGTGATCAAATATAGTATTTTTCTTCAACTGTGTGTAAAGGAGGTGACTTTTTTTTTTTCATAATATTAACATAAAGAAGAGTTACAACTATATTATGGGATATTTTCTACCTACAAAAGCTCCCAGGGGAAGGAAGGTTACCACAAAGGCTGTCTGGACCATAAAAAATTACACATAATGTTTCACAGTTTCTTGATTCAGTGTTTTTGTAATAGGGTATGATTAATTGGAATGTCATACTCAACCTCTCCCTAAATCCTTGCCATATATGTTTCTCTTTATCTTTTCTTTTACATGTTCTTGTTCACACCTTGGATGTTTAATTTTTATTTACATACACTTTTCTTGACTTTGAGACTGAATGAATCAAGGTGCAACGTGCAAAGCATAGAAAATTGGGCCGTGGCAGTTGTGAGTATTTGTTTGATATGGTACCCATTTTCATGCATGTGTAGGTGTGTTAAGGGTTGTAACAGTCATGGCCAATCACATTTGTTTTGTTTGAAACTTTTAAGAGCATGTTCCATCATAATACATGACTGCTTTCCGATGGAGTCCAACTTTCCTGAGAAAGAAAATTGACAAAAAATGCAATTTCACAAATGTATAATTGTAGGAAAATGATGGTAACCCAAATGTTAGTTAACTAGGAAATGCAGATTTTAAGCAAAATAAATGTTTAAAACCCTATAACTTACCTCTTCAACATGCAATAAAATACTAATCTTTATGATTTAATTTTAGAATCATGGTGATGCACAAAGATTGTCTTTAATTTTTTTTCACAGAAGTGATTAGTGGAGGATAGATTCACCAATACACAATAAAGTGTATTTTATTGTCCAGTAATGATATCTTGCAGCTTCAGTCCTTTTTCTGCTGCTAATTAGGTATTGTGGACATGATATACATCTTGTATGTGCTTGATCTCCAGATCCTGAGTCATCTACAACAGCTGTTTAATGAGATTTTATTCTCAACATGATTTAAAGAGATTATTTGTTGGACTTAACTCCTACTTAACTGCAGCTATTTTGTCTTTAAAGTTTTCTTCAACATTATGGGATTCCATATGAATAGTGCCCGAGTTTTAAGGTTATTTTATGCATTTAAGCATTTAAAGCTTTGAAATTTATTGTCTTAGTAATAAGGCCTATAGTTGAAGTTTACACCTAAAAAAAAACTTTCTTCGTCTTTGGCAACAGATACATTTTTGGGTATATTGATATAAAATGAAGTTTGGTTTAGTTTAGTTATGATACATAGGTATGCAACTTGTATGTATATAGGTAACTTACTTTATGTTTTTCACTTCAATTCACTTCACACAATTTATGTAACTTCACTTTTGGATAACATTTCTTTTTTTTTTCTTTTTTTCTTTTCAGAGCATTGCACACAGACATGACATTGCCAGCATTTGTTGTAGATCCAGAGAAGTAATAGTAGAACAGTCTTGGCATCAATCGACATTGCCAGCATTTGTTGTAGATCCAGAGAAATAATAGTAGCAGTCCCGCATATCTATATCTCTATATAAGCACATCTCTCTCTGTATATACGCATACATCTACTTACATATACATGTTCCGTTTCAAGCATATTCACATTCGTACACCCCACACATATGCCTATATACTCATTTACCCATACTGGTTCGTCTCTACATATGAGCCTCAGTACATTTCCTATATTCTAATACAGGGAGGAAAAGAAGAGAAAAGGGAGAGCAGGGAATTTTATTTAAACATTAGGACCTTAGAACCTTAGAACAGGGATGTATGACACCAGAATAGAAAAAAAAAATATATAATAGTAAAAGTTTCAGCACTTTTGGGGGGAGATTATCTAGCAAATCTCAGTCTGTTATAGCTATAAAATTTGGCTATATCTTTTTCATAAAGGAGACCCACTTTGACCATATCTTAATGAAATTATGATTTTGTTTTTTTTTGGCAGAAAACCCTTGTATAGTCTTGAAATAGCACCTTTAGTAGATTCACATGAATATGCCCTGAGGACTTCCTTTACTATTGGGTCTGCCAGATCTATTGGATGTGTTTTATTACATTTATCATAGTAATTACGTAGTTGTAAATATCTATAAAAAATCCTGTTGTTCAAGAGAAAATATTTTTATCAGAGTTTATACGTCTTTTAGTTGTCCCTTATCAGTTAATACGTAGTACGTTGTAATCCCTTTGTTTATCCATGTTTTGAATCTTGAGTCCAGTTGATTGTGTTTACAAGTCTGGGTCATGTACACTCCATCTGATTATCCATAGTTTGTCCAATAGTTTATAGTCTACTTTAATTGTGTTCCATATTTTGAGTTGGAACTTTAGCCATGGGTTTTTCAATGTATTTATTATCAGATCTAGATCTTTACTGCCTAGCACTGCTTGAATTGGGAGGTGCTTAATTAGGGTCTTTTCTATATCTTTCCATCTTGTGTTGTATTCCTGGTTACATAAATTCAATAAAGGCCTGATTTGAGTTGAGTAAAAATAATCTTCCAAATGTAGGATAGCCATTCCACCCTCTTTTTTTTGGGAGTTGCAATGTCTTGAATCGTACTCTCTGTTTTTTTCCTTGCCAGATGAACCTTGAGAGAATTTTGTCACACTCAGTATATTGCTTTGTGTTAATCTCAACTGGGAGAGCCTGGAACAAAAACAGAATTCTAGGGAGGATATTCATCTTAATAGATTCTATTCTCTGGGTAAAACTCATAAATGGGTTAGAATTCCATCTTGATATATCTGCTTTTAACTTATTTAGAAGTGGATCATAATTGATTTTTTTGATTGTTGCCATTTTCCTTGGCAGTAATACTCCAAGACATTTTATTGCTCTTTGGTCCCATCTCAAATGAAATCTATCAAGAAGTTTCTACGAGTAATTTAGTGTTAGAATTTGTGTTTTTTGAATGTTTAATTTATACCCTGCATATTTACCAAATTGTTCAGGTAGTTCGAATAATATAGGGAGATATTTGGAGGGTTTGGTTAAGTACATCAAGACATCATCCGCGTATAGCGCCACCTTGTGTTGATCATTATCAATGCAGATTCCCCTAATACCGTCTTTCTGCCCAATCCACTGAGCCAGTGGCTCAACGAAGAGTGCAAAAAGAAGTGGCGACATTCTGCAGCCCTGTCTCGTCCCACGTTCCAGTTTTAACAGTTTTACATAAATATCTGTTTATTTTAACTCGGGCAGTTGGGTTATTATAAAGAGAGCTAATACCTTTAATAACATTTTCTTGAAAACCGAATCTTTCCAGGACCTCGTATAAAAACCTCCAACTAACAGAATCGAAGGCCTTTCCGGCATCTAGACTGACCAGCAAAGCTTGTAATTTATGTTCGTGAATACGGTTTAATATATGCAGAGAGCGTCGAATATTGTCATGTGTTTGTCTCTGTGGAATAAATCCAGTCTGATCTGTGTGGATGAGTATGGGGAGGACTCTTCTTCGATTTTTTTCGCCAGGATTGATGTGTTTATAATCAATCAATTTATAATCAACATTGAGAACTGATATTGGTCTAAATGAACCACATTCTAATCTATCTGTTCCTTCTTTGGGCATAACTGATATGGTAGCTTCCTTCCATGTTGGAGGAGTTTTTCCTTCTTTTAGAGCATTATTAAATATGTGAAGGAGGCTTGGTTTTAATTCAGTCCTGAAAATTTTGTAGCATTCAGATGAGAATCCGTCTGGTCCTGGTGACTTATTAGTTTTCAGCCTGGAAATGGCTTTGTTTAGTTCTTCTTCTGTTATTTCTGCCATTAATTTATTATTTTGTTCCTCCTCCAATTGCGGTTGAGAGTATAGTTGACTGTAATATTTTTGGAAGGCTGTTTGTATTTCCTCTCTTTTATATACTAAGGTCTTTGTAGTCGGGTCTTTGATTTTGTAAATAGTATTGTCTGATTTTTGTTTTTGAATTTTTCTCGCCAGCAATTTTGCAAATTTAGAACCAGCCTCATAATATTTTTGTTTTGTGTAAATCATCCTTTTTTTTTTTTTGCGTTTCTTGAGTATAAAGGTTATTTATCTCCTTCCAGATTTCCATTAATCTTAATGCAACCTTTGAGTTTAAATCTGTTTTGTGTTCTGTCTCAAGCTCCCCCAGTTCTTTGGTTAGTCTTGCTAGTCTCTCGTGTCTTTCTTTCTTCTTAATAGCACAGTAAGATATTATATTCCCCCTTAAAACAGCTTTTAGCGTATCCCATACAATTTCTGCAGCAACTTCTCCATTATTATTTTCCTTTAAAAATATTTTCCTTAAAAAAAATTCATTCTACATCTTCCTTTAACTGTGTTTTAAATTGTGTATCGTTAAGGATGCTTTAATTAAATCTCCATAAAGTATTTCCTGGACTGTTATTTATTTGGATTGTTAACTGGACAGGGGCATGGTCAGACAAGTCAATATTATCGTGCTCACACTGATGTACTCTATAGCGGTCTCTTTTATAAATAAAAAAATAATCAATTCTCGAGTATACGTCATGAGGATGAGAGTAATGTGTGTAATCCTGTTCTGTTGGATGAAAATCTCTCCTAGTTCTGACATGAGAGTCTTTAATTTTTTCAGGTCAAATATTTTCCTATAGATGGATATACCACTACCTGGTGGAATATAAACATTTAATATTGTTACTTCAGTACCCTCTATCTTCCCTGAAACTAATGCATACCTTCCTTCTTTATCCTTTATCTCTAAGGTCTTCTCAAAGGGGAGTCTCTGTGATATTAAAGTGGCCACTCCTCTTCCATGGCCTGATTTGTATGATGAGTGGAATACTTTTGAAAATCCCATCCTTTCCAATTTTCCATGTTCAATTGAGTTAAGATGTGTTTCTTGTAATAATACAATGTGTACGTTTTCTTTTTTCAATTTACTCAGGATCTTATTTCTTTTTATTGGATCAAGGATTCCATTTATATTGTGAGAAATAATCTTAAAGTTTTGGTTATCTGTCATAAACTTTTTATGGTGTCTACAACTTCTTTCTCCCTATGTTGTGCTGTTTTTAAAACCGTATACATCCCAAAAACACTCATGAACTTTGTGAACAAAACTATGTACAAGTGTAGGAAAAAGATAAATCTAGTTAAGTCCTTTATATCTTCTGCAGCATCTATTCCTTCCAACAATGAGGCCCGATTGAATCGAGCCTTTCTGGTACATGTGATGTTAAAGCACTCCACGAGGGAAATTTCCCTCTTTATTGAGAGAGGGGCCCTATAAGATGGGCGCATATCCTTGATTGACATGTCCATTGCATTTATGTGTTCCGATTACGTTAAGTAGTTGTAGGAGTCCTCAGATTTTGTTTAGGTTTTTTTTTAAAACTCAAAACAAACCGGTTTCTTGCAGCCCTTATAGCTCAGGTTAGGAAATAGCCCCATCTTGTAATAAAATAGAACGCTTAGTTCCCGTTTATTTCTTAAATGGTCCAATAGAAAAAATACAAACAAAACAGAATTGTTCAAGTTGAATCAATGTACTTATCTGGAGGATTATGCTTCAAGTAAGCGTCCAAAGGGTTATTTGGTTGGATGTGTGTTCCGTTTGAATCCCTGTAGTCTTTCTTTGTAGGTTTTCTGTGAGGGTTTCCCCTCTCGTGCTTCTACGGTCGTGTTTGATGGTCCTTTCGTGTCCTCAGTCATCTGTCATGATGAAAAAAGTTGAAGTTCACGGTGGTCTTTGTCGACTGGAGCAGTAATGATGGTGACCGGGAGACCCCATGAAGCCATGTCTTCTATGGCCTCCGCTGCATTCTGATATCTCTGGATGCCCTCGTTGTAATGGACCCGTAGTTTTGCCTGGTAGGGGGCATGAAATTTAATTTTTCGCTCCCTCAGGACCTTCTTCACCTTGTTGTACGTTTCTTGAGAACCATGGATGGGTAATCATGGTCTACGAAGGAGCGGGTGTTGTTATAGTGCACTGCTTTCTTCTGCCAGGCTCTGCAGATCAAACTTTCTTTTACTCTGTAACTCACTAATGTAGCAATAATAGACCGGGGTCTAACCCGCGGTTCCCCTGGTTCTGCCGCCCGTGTCTGGTGTGCTCGTTCAATCTTAAAATCTGTGTCTTTGGTAAAGTCCAGTGTTTCTCTCAGCAGCTTCTCCAGGAAAGCACAGATGTTGTCCCCCTCCGCCTTCTCAGGTATACCGTGGAGCCGAAGGTTGTCCTGATGGGCTCGCCCTTCTTGGTCAACTAACTTAGATTCCATGCTCATTTGATGATGTATTAACTTTTTCATTAGCGTGGCCATAGCCTGCAGTGCCATCTCAGCTTCTTCTAATCTGTTGTTTGTTTTGTACAGTTCTTGTTTAATCTCCACGAGTTGTTGATTATTGTCCCGTCTGAAGTCTTTAATCTCATTCAGTATGCCGTGCAGAGAAGTATCGTCTCGTCGTCATCATCCGAGCTACTCCGGTTAGCTTGAGTTAGCGGGGGCCATTCCTCCCCATTTCTCGCCACTTTTGCGTTCCGAGCTCTCCTGTTTGTTTTCCTATTAGCCCTACTGTCTGGCATTTTTGCTTCAGGTCGTTGTTCGAGGTATTTTCAGTGGTTGTAGGGCTGTTTTCTTTAAGTGTCTGGGACCATTGAAATCAGGCTGCCATCTTGTATGTGACCATGCCGCCACATGGATAACATTTCTTAATAATCATTATGGTGTGTCTATGTACATATATGAGGATGTTTTTTCTTCCTCAGTGTGGTCTCATAAAGGCTAGTTTCTTGTAAAGGTACTGTTTCAAGGTCTTTCACAAGATTTTATATTTTGACGGCTATTACGGAAATACAGAGTAATTAAGGGCTGCTTTCAGTGTCATAAGACCCAAAAGGCCCCCGGCTTAACCCTTAAAGAGACAAACACAGAACCCTGTTCAAGGCAAGTTTGTAGTCTATCCAGTTAAACTGTCTGCTTTAATTATTTAGTAATTAGTTACATATAATTGCTTTCTGACAACTAGGATTAAGCTTTCTTTGTAATTTGTTAGATGTCTCAATTATAGTGGAATGTTGGATAAACCTACACTTGATGTGGCTTATCTCTTCATTTTCTTTCTCTTCCCCCACTCCCCAGTCCTTCTTTCAGCATACTCCTCATACTCCTCCCTTTTGGTTTTTCAGGAAGAGAAGGATATCCCACGTACCTTTGGTCTTCAAGCCAGAGCATCTTTTTTAGGGTGTGATGCTACTTGTTACATTTGTAGTAAACAAATACACTTGTGGATGTGTTTTTACCCATGCAAAACTTGCATATCTGTACATCCTTTCACTCTAGCTGCACTGCATTTGCGCACTAGGACCTTGCAGGGTGGGCTTGGATCTCATAGCTCCAAATGTAGGAATATTCACCAGGACTTGAGGCCACACAGAGACGGCTGATTATTAGTGGGGTGTTGGGATGGATTGTGGGAACTGCGGGACCAGGAGGCTCTTAGAGGCAGGAAGCCAGAGTTTTATGGGTTAGCTGAGCAGTTGAACACATCCCTGAGGCATGTGTGAATATTCAGTATGTGCACACACATGGACATATGTGTTATGTGGGTGCAGTTTATAAAGTGTGTGAATTTTTAGACTGTCAGTCTGGTATGTCCTTAGGGATATGTTATTTTGGTGCTGTGAGCTGTGCTAGAAGGTTTTTAGGGGGCAAAAGAGGTGACGTGCCTCAAAGAGGTTCCTTTGACACATGGGTAATAACTTTCACAATATGTCCTGTGTCAGTTTTTGGGGAGAAACACGCTACAAACTACAAATAGGAATATATTTGAAACTGTAAAAGAGATGCAACATTTTCCCGTGACATAAGATTGAAGTTTGACCATTTTTGAACAATGGGAGAGGGAAAAGCTTCAAGTAGAAGAGCAATCTGACATATTAGGCAGGGCCTTCCTTCCAACCAAGTAAAACACATCTGTTTTGCCCAGCCTGGCTTCAGCATTTTGTTTAGGCTGGAGATTTGGTCCTAATTAATTTGTGCTTTTCTCCATTGCTTTAATGGCTTAATAATATGAAGACTGTGAGCACTATGATAATCAACCTGATCAGAGAAATAATTGTTTGACTGAGTAAACTTAGAGTATATAATGATATCAAAGACACCAAAGGCACCACGCTTAACCCCATATTTGTGTATCTCCCCCGAGAGCTAAGCTGGCACCTGGATTTGGAACATCTTACCATTAAACTGCTGCTCCTAAGAAGAAATTGAAGATAGCGAGGTGATAAGCTGGCTAAATGCATATTCATCTCAACCAAAGACATTGCATTCATCAACAGCTTGATTGAATATATGCAACTATATATTATTTATGCTTGTAAACAGCTGAGCCTATATCAGCATCTTCAGGCGAAGGCGGGGGACATCCTGGACAAGTCACCAGTTCATCACAGGGCTGACATATAGAGACAAACAACCATCCACACTCACAGTCACACCTACGGGTAATTTAAAGTGACCAATTAACCTAACCCCCAGTTTGTATGTTTTTGGACTGTGGGAGGAAGCCGGAGTAACCGGAGAGAAATCTGTGCTAAATTTGTTTTGCATTGAGTTTTTTTTTTTCTTTTGGTTTTGGTATTGCTGTAATTGTTTATCCAAAAATCTTTTCTTAATATTTTAGTCTTGAGCACTCTTGGTCACCATACTGTACCTATAAATTTATTTTATATACTGTGGTGCAATAGTGTGCACCCACAACCAGCGTTGGGTAAGTTCCTTTCAAATTGTAATATTTTAAATTACTAGTCACCAAAATTAGTGTAACACATTCCCCATTACTGTATGTATGTATGTAGTAGCTTTATGTAAACTGTGACAGTGTACAAAATAAGCATTAACCTCAAACAAGGAGATACGTCATGTACCAGGATTTTTGCTATTTTCCACCTTTAGTAGGCCCTGGGCAGATTTTGCAGAAAGCAAAAAAAAAAAAGAATACTGAAATACAACTATTTGCATAATATTAAAGACAGTAATGTTTTATAGCGGTTACATTTTGAAAACAAATGCAGAGTCACAGCTTTACTTTGCAAGGAGCCATCTGAGACGGTTTAGGAATCTGATTATGACGCCAACAGTACATGTCCTTTTGGATGTCTTCCATTGTACACCCAGAACTTGTTGGAAGAATTATATATTCCATCTGGCCTCGGAATGTTCCGGGATCCACAGGAGGAACTGGGAAATGTGTATTTGAAGAGGGAGGTCTGGATTATGCTGCTTAGCCTCCTGCCACAGAGACCCAAGCCTGTATAAACAGAAGATAATGGCCATTGGTCAGTTGGTCAACAAGTAGATGTGACAAAATGTGGATGAAATATTGAACAAACAATAAACAATTTATGGTGGAAATGCATTAACCCATGACCTTTTAGTCAATATAATGTATATTGCAAGTAGCACCACATGTTACTTTGTTTGTGCTTTAAGGAATATACTACTGTAATATGTTCCTTTTGTAACTTCCTACCTCAATCAGTGTCCATAACCCGCAGTGCCATTAACGTGACCCAACTGACCAGTGCAATTTCCCCTCATGTTGGGTTTTCACACACAACACTTTTCTCTGCAGATAGAAAATTCTACAGTTTTAGCTTTTCCCAGGATTGCAGTCTTCTGGACAGAGATCTCAGATGTTATTCCTTGGATTTGTTGGAGCCACTCTCCCAGCTTGGGGGTTACAGCCCCGAGTGCTCCTATCACGACAGGTACCACTGATGCCTTTACTCCCCACATCCTTTCCAGCTCCTCTTTCAGCCCCTGGTATTTCTCAAGCTTCCCGTCTTCCTTCTTCCTGATGTTGCGATCACTTGGGATTGCAAGTATGCCGTACCTGCCTGCATCTTGCACCCTGCTGTTATGTGCTGCACTGTCTCAGGAGCATCTTTGCACAGTCTGCACCTTGACTCCTGTTTAGTGTGGTAGACCCAGGCCTCGATCGATCTTGTGTTCAAAGCCTGTTTTTGTGCTGCCATGATCAGTGACTCTGTGCTGTCCCTGAGACCAGCCTTCTCCAGCCACTGGTACGTTTTCTCGATATCAGCCACTTCCTCTATCTGTCGGTGGTAAAACCGGTGCAGGGGCTTGTCCTTCCATGATGGTCTCTCTTCTGCTTCATTTCACTTCCATTCACTTAGAGGCAGTTTATTGGCCGGTAGTTGGTTGTATATATACGTATGTATATGAAAAATAACAAATTTATATGCACTTTTGTAAATTATGTAATGATCATTATCTTCACCATAAATCAAAAAGGCTGGCAATGAATATTGTTAAGAACATTTTAAACCAATTATATAATGGCAGATACTTCGACCTCCGGTGTGAGCTGATGCTAATACTTTCCTACAAAAAGGTGAAAATACTGCAATCAAAGAAATCATACTTCATTATGAATCTAATCAGTATGCAACTCAAAACCTAAAACATGATCACAAAAAATACCACATTTAAAACTCTGCCCCATAGTCTTACAATTTACTATGAGCTATGAGCTTCGGTATAAGAATTCTTCTTCCAAATTTACACCTGGCACATCTACACTTTGTAACGTTCAATTTTGGTGCCCAAGTTCAATACATACATTTACATTCCTTAAAAAACAGTTAGTATTCCTATAAGTGTTCTCGACAAACCCATTTTACATTGGATGTATTGGTTGCGGCTACTTCTTTTTTCATTGTAATTCATTGATTGGACGCATGCTCCAAATTTAAGCTCACAACAATCAAGACAGGTACCATTAATGCTTATTCTGAATCCAGATGCAGTAAATATAAGTTGGAGACATCTGTGCTATAAACTCATCCCTCATCAGTGTACTCTAATTCAAAACTTTAATCCTAATTGCGGTACTGCTTAACCAATTAAAACACAAGCAAAAATGCTTTTATATTTATTTCTATGGTCAGGGCTGTTAACACCACTGCCTGTCTCTACTCTGCATTTATTCGTCTTTATTGTGTGATTCAATGTTGAAACATCACCAGTGGAGAAAGGTAACAGGAGCAAGTTGATGAATCAGAGGCATCATAAGGACAATGTCATAGTTTGTTTAAAACGTGGCATCTTTGAAGGCTGCCTCTTATTTTATCAAAGATTTTGTTGTTCTTTTTTCAGTGTGCTGCACTCTAGATTTGAAATGAAACTCCTCCCTGCTATTTTCAGTAGGTTTTTAATCTACTTGGTGCAGCAATGAGCTGATACAGGGGTTGGGACAAGCTAGAGATTCTCAGTTACAGTATGTAGTTAGCCTGTATAGTATAGTATAGTAATAGTAGTATTTATGACACATAGCATACAGAAACAGTGTTACACGTACATTTATAGTTAATAATGCATCATATTGTTTTCAATGCCTTATCCATGTTAATGCATTATCTAGGAATATATCATGCATTACTGATATTCACTCATATAAAAGCATTAACAAATGTTGCATTATTACATCACACACATTCAGAAGGCATTTGTCTTCACATTAGATTGCAGTGAGCCATCAGTTTGCCATTTGTTTGAGCCAATGATGATTTGGCATCTACACCAAACAATAGACTGAGAGCTAACAATAATCTCGGAGTCAGTTCTGAACTGAAGAAGCCTTTCGGATGAAAGGCGAAACGTCTTCAAACAAGATAAGAAGTCCAGTTGCTTCCTACTAAACACTCTGAGATCAAGATGACCTGGAAGACTGAAAACCTTCACGGACAGACAGCTAACAATAATGCAAAACAGAGACAACATTATCTGTCTTTATATGCCAGCTGTCAGTATAATTGGGCAAACACTCAGTTCATGTTAATGGTTGAGGTAAAGTTTTTACCTCAGCAACTGACAGTTGTCGTGAATCTTTTAAAGACATTGTTGTTCAGAGGGTAAACCCTGATGACTTTGTTACTCCCCTGAATTTTCCTTTAATCCTAATTTGCATTTATTCAATAAAAAAACTCAATCTTCCTGATGCTTTAGCACAATTTGATTCATGGTTCCAATATGGTGAATCAGAGGAGCCATTTGCACTTGTCCCATTAAGTGTCTTAGAAAAAGACATTTCAATTTGAAAAGAATAACTGACATCTGTCCTGAATTTCCAGGGTTTCATCCCAATGAGAGTCCACTGTATTCCAGTTTAGATGGTAGTTATGTATTTAAATCTCTTCTGTAATTGACAACAGTGAAAATAACTGAGGTACTTTAACAATTTAATTATGAACTTGTTAGCATTAGCTAACAACTAACTATGAAAGATCCGTGGATGCTTCATAAGTGCATTTGCACAAGCTCGACACAGCTTCATTGGTACCTCCCAACAAAAACCACAATGAAGTCAGTATTTTTTCATTGGCCATCATTGTTAGTCTCAGCAGCCTGTTGATGTTCAAATGTGGTCTTGAAGCAAAGACATCAGATCAGTTTACAGCACAGTTACTGCACTTTGCCTTGCAGATAGTCATACTCATCATCAGATAGTGTAAAGTAGGATAATTGATGACCTACAAAGATTCATGCTGCTCTACCTCCACACTACTGACACACAGGTAACAGAGGAGCCAAAATGTAGAGAAAGGTGTTTGTAAGACCCGATGGCAAGGTCAAGTTGTAGACTTTCGTAGCCAAGCTAGTCTAAATGAATTTATCTTAAATTTATTTTAAATAGTATTTTGTTTAATACAAGAGTAAATAAAGGACAAGTATGCACTGTTGTATCTAATTTACAATTGACAAATGATGTAATTGAAACTGTAATCATGAATGGGGGTCTTATCCTTATCCTCAATGTTTCCAAGTGCAGTTCATTTTCTGTATATCAGTCATTGTGCCCAATGATAACGTGTTGCTGTGTTTCCTTTATCGCAGCTAAAATTGCCTTGCTGTTTTCCCAATTAATTTCCCTCACTGAGCTGACAAGACACACATACTTACTTGGTCAATGCTTTTCTCCTCTTCTTCATCATCTTGCTCTGTTGCTGATTTCTGGAACAGGAGGCCATGTGTTGCCATTAAGGTGTTGATGCCATTTTATGGACAAATGTCACATTGAGTATCAATGATTTAGCCTACTGATACATTATAAAGTATAAGCTATCCTTCCGACCACTGGAAACGCTTCGTACAATGTCAGTGACTAAACTGCCACCTTTCCTGGTATAAATTACCAACCAAGAGAAAACATTTCATTGGAGTCTTTTGGCAATGCAACATGTCTCAGAATCAGTCACAAGCAATGAGCAAAAGACTGATCGAAAAGGATACGCATTTTGTACTAAAGTCTATTCTGTGTTTGCATTAAACACATGCAAAATATATAGAGATAGATTGGAGGCTAAACATCTTGGCATGAACATCCATGGCTTCTGCAAGGGCTGATAAATCATTCTTTAAACGCCTTCCTCTCATCTGCTCCAAAGAATGTGTGAAAATGTGGTCAATGTTGCAAGGTGAAGTGTTGGTGTAAAGAAACATATGCAAACATATTTTAAGATTCTTTTATATACTATATGAGACTTTTTTTTTTTTTCTACCCCTAGAAAAATGAAATAAGCATCAATAACTTATAAGAGGTTTAAAGGGCTTTTGTAAGGGCTATGTGGGTGCAATATTCCTTTTAAGTTTAAATTAACTCATGGAGTTAAAACACCATGTAGTCAGTGCTGAAAATTGTGGGGAACGTAGAATGGGTGGAGTTTTTCATCTAAGTTGTTGTCACATTGTTGGCTAAAAAAGGAGACGACAGACTCAGTGGACATGAGGAGAGGAGATGGGATGAATTTTCATTCCCCCCAACAGTTCATTTGAATTTATTTTCCCCAAATATCACAATGGTTGAGCAGGTGAATATCTTAAAATTGTTTCTCAATTCTGCTTGTTTGCCCCATCACATCAAGAGAGGGGACACAATGCGAAGAAGATCTGATGCAGTGTCAACTCTTTTTAAAAGAGATGATTCACATATTTTATTTAAACAATACAATGGTATTATTGAAGGTATTTTTTAAAAAAAAAAATATATAATTTTCCTAGACTTGCTTTTCATCAAGTAAATTTTGGGTGTATATCTGTGCTAATTTGCCTAGTGTCTTGATGTCAAGCAGAGATACATTTCTTTTCCTCTTCTTTTTTGTGTAGTTAGGGGACAACTATGACTTTCTTGTCTCCTGGCTGATATGGTTGTAGCTCTTGAGGAACTCTTTGAAAAAGGACAAACATAGAACCGTATTTGAAATAGCACCTTCCCCATCCTTTTGTTGTTGAACCAAGGGACAGGACGAGGGAGGACACTGACAGCTTGTACTGTTGATGGCTAAATCCTGATGTTGTCCTGTTGTCCTTCCAAGTTGAGGACTATTTCCAGCTGAGAGACACTTTGTTGTATGTGCCCTGTCTAGCAGACAGTGTACTGTACACTTATAATATTACTTAATCAGGCTATTTATACTTGTCCATAACCCACCTCGTAAATCCTTTTCATTATTCCCTCTTCCCTGTTCTCACAACCTTAGAGTTAACAGTCCAACTCTTCATTCCAACTGTCAATCTGTGCTGAGGATAGTGGAGGTAACGTACTTGAAACCGTATACTCTTGGATCTTCAAATCACTGGCCCCTTTGGTCTGCCCTAGGTTGATGTCAGGTCATTTGATTTATTTCCATCAAGTTCCTGCAAGCCATTTGTAAAAAAAAAAAAAAATGTATTACTTATATTCCAAATCAGTGCTTGCAGATGAGACCATAGAATGAGTTGCTGATCTGCTGTTGCTTATCTACAATAATCAGTAACAGCATTTTGACTTGTGAAATAACCCAACCCACAATAGATTTACTAATTAAAACAATACTCCAATTTAATACCAAAATGTTGTCTAAAATCTCACAATAATCACTTAGTCATAATGTAATTAAATATAAATATATGTAAATATTCTCTTTTGGCATGCACAATAAAGTTAATGTATCTTGGGAAAAGAGCTTTTACAGTTATCTGTGTCTTTGGGAATAGATTGTTTTTGAAAAAAGGCTTCAGTGTGGTGTAGACTGTCAGGGTGCCACCTGGCATGGGGATAGCAGATGTTTTTTCTGGCAAGTTAAAAAAATTGGTCACCTTTTTTTGTCTGAGCAGTTTTGTGGGTCCAATTTCCCACGTGGTTGCTATCAAAAGGTATTTCATACTGTGGCAAAACATAGATAGACAGGACTGAACTGAACTTGAGAGAACAGGCAGGGGATATTGAATTCATTTTACAAACATATTATTAGAGTTTCTTTAAATAAAGTTCAAATTATGTACTAGATAATACTGTACTAAGCACTCATGTCCATTAGGTCACAGTTTATAAGCATAAATATGATAGGTTGGTACTGTACAGAAAGATAGATTAAAATGTGTAATCTCTGACAAGACAATTTGAAGATCGGTACAAAGGTATGGTGTCAGCTCTGCTTTAGGCGGGCCAGTATCCAAGGCCTGGTTTCGCTTGCTCCCTGGCAATACACATAATGTGTTCAAATTAGCACCAATCTCTGCAAATATGCTGTCCGCAAGAGCTACACTTCAAGTGCCTCCCATAAAACTGACAAATTGAAAAATGCATTCTACTGCTCGCAATACAAACAGTATTGCACTGCATGTGATAATGAAATAGTCATTATTGTAATGGTGTGTCACCAGCTCAGCTTGTGTTGTTTCCAGTTGGTGTTTGCTCAGCTCCATATAGTGCCAACATCACGTTCATTTTCTGGGCTGACTGCACGGCAATTTCTTTGGGATCGGTTGATCTGCGGGGTCATCACTGTTATTAGTTGCACCAATTATTTCTTGACAGTACAGGCAAAATGACTGTAAACAAACACCTCTGAAAATTGAAAGGTCATCAGCCATGCTACATTACCAGATTATGACTAAAATCCTTCCTTAGCTTCATCCACTCTTGCTTGTTTTTAACCATATTTTTGCACTGCCGATTTTAGGCCTGCCAGCAAGTTCACCACCTTTGCACTGACATAACATTACTCTTTGAGTTGGACGTTGGGATTGGAATATAGGCAAAGGGGCATAAATTAGGTTAAGAAAATAACCAAGGAGCTTGATTTTCTTCATTGCTGCAGCAAGAGGCTTTTAACCCCCTGGGACTCATTGAATGGGGCTCCAGGTGCATTGGACCAATCACTACAGGAATAAACAACAGAGGCAATACCAGAAGAGCGAGGAGACAAGAGATCCTGCAACAAACACACAAACACAGCACTAAAGCTATAACAGATACTAAGTGATTACACAAATTGTGAATGAGCTGTCCAGTAGACTCATTGGTGCTATTTCATTCTGCATACTTATTCCCAGTTAAAATGTAAGTCGCTAGTTTACCTTTGTGGACATTTGAACCTACTGTTCATTAATATATAAAAATTCTTTACCTACAGCAGTGAGTTTACAACTAGTTTTTCTTTGAATGTAGCATCTTTTTTTCACAATGTAATACTTTTCTTGCAAATCATACACTATCAGCACTCTTATTCTACTTTCAACCTCTCGTATGTTACCTGTAAAAACAAACTGAAATAACTGAAGAGTGTTAATGATGTTGGACAGTGTTGTTAGATCCACCAATTCTCTTTTCACTCATCATTCTATGACTGTGTTTCGTTCCTTCCAGCCCTTTCCTCGATCACCCATTCACTCCAGGTCTCTATATCTCACACAGCTAATGTGACATTTATCCGTAATTAGACTCTTACATAGTTTAATAGAAAACAATATCCCTTAAGGTCTCCCTGTCATTTGCATGGGCAGCTCTGATGATAATCAGGTCCTAAAAAAACATTCTCGATGACATGGGCTGTCATCCCAAATTAGCAGGCGCAAATTCCTTATCAGGGTTACTTCAAATGCACTGCTCAAACTTGGGCAGCATGTGAGAAGAGAAAGGACAATGCATCTGCACAGACACATTTTTATCTCCGTCTTACCATATTATTTATATTATATAAAAACATACAAATCTGGGGGTTAGGTTAATTGGTCACTCTAAATTGCCCGTAGGTGTGAATGTGAGTGTGGATGGTTGTTTGTCTCTATATGTCAGCCCTGCGATGAACTGGTGACTCATCCAGGGTGTACCCCGCCTTCACCCGAAGATGCTGAGATAGGCTCCAGCCCCCCCCGCGACCCCTAACGGGATAAGCGGTAGAAAATGAATGAATGAATGAATGAATGAATGTTAAAACCAGTTAGGCAGCCAGTGCTCCTGGGAATCCTGCAAAGAAGAAGCTCAAGCTGATTAGCATGGGGAGATTTCAATTTTAACATTTACGATGTGATGAATTTTTACAGAAATCATTTTAAGATCAGAGTAAAGGTGCCCATTTAAGCATCATCCTTTTTTTTTGCTTGTGTTGTTGTTATATTTATGTTGCCCCCTTGGACAAGATCACTCTTGAAAAAGAAATGTTGTTATCATTGTCACCTCTTCCTGTTAAAAAAGACTGTATAGTCTTATGACTGTGTTATATTATAAAGAGTATGCTCACAAATTACTTACCACACCTTAAAATATCGGTTGCAGGGTACGCATCAGGATTGACACATCAGGACCGTATTTTAGTAAGGGGCTGTTTATTGGTGCTCTTTCCTCTAGCAAAAATAGACAGCCACCAAACTCTCTGAATATTCTGTGTGAACGGCTAGGTTTGCTCCTGCTGCTCTTTCTATAAATCTATTCGTCTGAGGGTCGCCATCTTATTAAGAAGCCCTACTGAGCTACAGTAGTTGGTAATGAGTGGTCATGGAGCAAAAAGCTGTTAAACTTGAAACAGCATAGGGAATACTATGCTTTGCTGTGCAGTTTGACATATTAATTGGTGCAAGGGAAACTTTCAGAACTAGGGCATTTTTCATCCATATAAATATACAGTATAAACCATGTTTTTATTTCATGCTCGCCATCACAGGTGTATATATCAGTTTATGTTGCTGATTGTGGTGAGATACAAGATGCAGTGAGTATACCTATTTTTTCTCTCTTACGGTTCTTTCCCACCTACATCATTTGATCTAGACCTTTGGACTTTCCGGTTTGGTCTGAACCAAGATAGCAGGCGTGAATCATCACGGACAGTGATTCAGACCAAAGAGGGTGGTCTCAGTTTGGATCAAAATGAACCAAAACAACTGCAACCCACAGAAATGACAGCATGGCAACATCAGCCCATCTATACAAAATTCTTTTTTGCGGTCACTGAATTGCAATGTGAAACCAAACCTGACCCAATCGATCGTATACAATGTAACCGAGCTGGTTTGATCAAGACTTTCAGGTGAGAAAAAACCCTAAGAAGCTAGTCCCTTTACAAAGTGCTGAATATCATTAATAGCCTGTAATGAAAACAGTAAACTCAAGTAAGTATTTATAGATGCCAAATCAAAAATTACACTGCCTCATGAAACTATGTATTCTCTAAAATGTACAATAACCACTGTCACTTGATTCAAGTAAGGAAAAAAACTATGTATATATGCAAAGTATGTTTTTGTGAGAGACGTAAGTGAAAACTAGAAGTAGTTATTTATCTGGAGCATGGGAGTTGACCATTTCAGGGTGGAGCACAGGAAGACCAAAGGCCAACAGGAAGTTGGACTGAACTGACATTTAAGAGAAATTACAAAAAAACAAAAACAAAAAAAACAAAACAAACAAAAAAATCCCAGTCCTTTAAGAGATGTGGGATCTGCTAGGAGAGCATTAAGACTCTACACAGTGCTGAGCGCCAACGAAGGGATTAGGAGACAATGACAAAAAAAACAACAAAAAAAACTCTATCAAGTATTTGTCAAGGCTCCTAGGGGACAAAAGATCAGGGGAGTTTAAGACCTCAAAGGAAGAGATAGAGGAGCACCTTCACAGTGTGCACTGTGACCACACAGGTTGGAAGAAGCGCTTGAGCTAAAGGACAAGATGTACTGCCCCGAGAAACCACTCTTCTTGTTTTATTTCTAAAGAGAAGAATTCCTCGTGCATGAAAGAAGTTTGCACAATATCATTGCTGAATGTGGAGGGTCATCTTGGTAAAGATGTACATCAATACCTCTGTACAGAGAAGCAAAGTCCCTGGAATTCTTGGGTGCAGCGTCATCTCCAAAATCATTTCAAGTTTCAAAAAAGAATCATGGAGAACTGGCAGTCCTGTGGCTTAATCTAACCAATGCTTATGGAACAACACATTACAAACCGGGAAAGGCATAATGGATGAGTAACTGCTAGTCTGAATAACGATTAATCTACTGAGGATAAAATTTAAGATGGCACACACATTCATTGTATGTTTTGTCTATCAATTTGTCAACCCCTGTTGAAGTCCGTGAATTTATTCAGCAGGTGCCTATTGTAACATGACAAAGCCCATCCATTGAGACAGTGTGCTCAACAGCAGCACGTTGACTCTATTTTACCAGAGTAGGACAGAAACTTCAAGAATGTCATTGGGAGAAACATGTTTATGTTACTATTTCTTCCCAAAAAGGCTGCTGCTGTCAAAAAGATTGATGGAGCATAAAATGAAAAAATACAGTGT
>KV751367.1:2191112-2235570 GCA_001698575.1 Mola mola | reverse complement strand
CAACAGCCTGAGCAGGGAGATCCAGACGCTCCTCTCCCCGGCCCCTTCCACCAACTCCTCCGGGGGGACACCAAGACGTTCCCAAGCCAGCCGAGAGATGTAATCTCTCCAGCGTGTCCTTGGTCTGCCCCGGGGTCTCCTCCCGGATGGGCATGCCCGAAACACCACCCCAGGGAGACGTCCAGGAGGCATCCTGACCAGATGCCCGAACCACCTCAACTGGCTCCTCTCAACACGGAGGAGCAGCGGCTCTACTCTGAGCCTCTCCCGGATGTCCGAGCTCCTCACCCTATCTCTAAGGCTGAGCCCAGCCACCCTGCGAAGGAAGCTCATTTCGGCCGCCTGTATTCCCGATCTCATTTTTTCGGTCACTACCCAGAGCTCATGACCATAGGTGAGAGTTGGGACATAGATTGACCTGTAAATTGAAATCTTTGCCTTCTGGCTCATGCTTCCCATGTAAATTTATTAATAGGAATCCATAACCAAAGAAAAATGTATGCTGTGATGCAACAGTTTGGCCACATGATGGTATTTTATTAAATATCTGCTATATAGACGCCAAAATCTCCTTCATTTATCATTTTACTTTCTTTACACGGTGGTGTATCTTCATCCCTTTCTTCAATCTCTCTTTCTCTATATCAGGGGGAGCTCTTCATTCAGGAATGAGATTAGATGAGTAAAGTGGTCAAGTGTGGCAGATTGGGAGTAAAATGTGAGACAAAGCAATTGCATTTCATATTGAATTGGGAATAAGGGACATGTAGTCCCGCTGCATACCCCTCATTGTTTGGACTTTGTGGAAAGACCGATGAAACTCCAATGGAAATTGAAAGGCCCTATCAGCCGGTCTGATAATCCCACAAGTCATGGAGCATGTCAGTGTTTAAGCTCTGACATCAGATGCATTGCAGAGGGATTCAGCTGTTAAAATTTAAGGTTTGCGAATTAACTTTCAGACAACATTCTATTGGCCGGCTGAATGTCTAAAATTGAAGATGTACTAGTACACCAACCAGTTCAGGGATGGATTGAGGAAAATGAAAACGAGCCTATGGCTTTGACCTGGCCTCCAAACCTCCGAGATTCCAGTCCAATCGAGCATGTATTTGACAGAACAGAGGCTCTACCCCCTACCCAGCAAGACCCAGTGTTTACTGCCAATGTGTTATTGCTAGATATAACAGGACATCATCAGACATCCACTGTCCTTTTTCGTGACAGTTCAGAGCTGTTGTTTTGGCATGAAAGCGACCAGTACAATATCAGGCTGAGCGTCAAACATTTGCCAATGATGTCATTCACATGGAGAACCGTCGTACCAAGCAGTTTTCTGAGAATTAGTAGGGTCCCAGGTTATTCTTTAACATATATCATGTCTTAAGATTCTAAGATATCATTTTGCTTGGCCCTTGTACATAAAACTATATGTTTGGTTAAGAATTCAAAAGGGTCATTCTAAGTTAAAGAAAAAATGTTATTTACAGGTGATTATACATGAATGAAAACATAATTCTGAATATGACTTTCAATTTGTACTTTAAATTCTCCACCCTGGACCTTTATAGGTCTTACAGTCATAATAAGACATAGTCTGGTGTCATGCTGTTGTGATTACAATCAAGACCATGTTGAATAAAATTAGAAGAACTAATTTAAGCAAAGCACTACTACATAAAATAAGCATTTTGACCTTTGCCGATGACAGGGCGATTACCAGAGAGGGTGCAGACCTGTCACCTTACTCTCCAACAAATTTAAAACTCACCACTCCAATGATTGTGTTAGAAGAAAGCACTCGAATTAATACAATCACTGCAGAGCTCAATCAAATATACAAGTGCATTTTGGGTTCTCTGTCCTTTATTTATGTAGTGTCAGATAGCTAATTACAGCCAAGTGATCAGGAAAAAAAAAAAACACAACATACATCAGCACGATAAGAATGACTAAAATTGACAGAAAGCATCTTGGGGAAAAAAATGAACTGAAACCGATGATGGCAAACAAGACCTGGTACATGCATGTAGTCCAGCTGAAACTAGCAAGACAGGAAATACAACAAAGGCAAAACATTTTTAATGAGAAATTTGTATGCCTAACTAATCTAGGAAAATATGTGGCCGGTCATCACCTGCTGTACAAGAAAGTAAGAGAAAGTACAATAAATTTACAACTTTTAGTCATCTTCCACCCACTAATAAAAATGAACTAACGAATTTAATAGGTACATTATGGTGTGCTATTATCATCCCTTTTGAAATAAAAGATCTATTCAGTTTTAGCACTCTTGACTGATTTTACAAAATCCCAGGCTACGTATATCTGGAACACTTTTTGCAAAATGTCAAATGCTGTTTGAAAATGGGCAGAACATGTTTGTGTGCTGTTTCGATGCCAGCTGCTCCATAGAGGAGCAATTTTCACAGCAGGTGGACGCTGCAGTGTGGGAGCAGGTGCTTTCGCATGCCAGGGAGAGTATCAGGGAAGTGGCAGACCTGTCACCTTCATTTCCACCCAGTTTTAAAATGACCACTTCAGTTATTTTGTAGAAAGAAAGCCCTTATACAATCACTGCTGCACTTGATCAAAAATGCAAGTAGACTTTGTTTTGTGATCCTCTGAGTGTTCGTAAAGCAGACCGTAATTTAGTACTTGGTACATGCACATTCTGTGTGAGAGTGGGAGGGCTAGCACACCAGTTTAAGGGTTTGTTAGCAGCTGGTGGTGAAGGAATTATCTCCTTCTGCACTAGCAAAGCTCATGTTAGTGAAGACAAGGTTTCTTCAGCTTTAAGTTATCTAACCCAGTGTTTTATTTTTCCCAATGCACACCATTTCTGAAAGAATTTCAAAGGCAAACAAATGATTTTACCTATCACCAGAGGGGGAGCGAGGACAAACAGGAGAACAACAACAGAGATGAGATTATGATGACAAACGTTTTTAGATGTAGAGAGCATAAAATCCACTAATTACACCATGGTAAAACATAAATGATCAATGAACATCTGTTGCTTCATTGAATATTCGCATAAACTATAGCTAATGTCAAATAGTGTTGTTGTGTTTTGTGACTGTAAGCACCTGTGGGATAATGTACGTTGGTTGTGCTTATTGTATGTGGTCAATTATGTAAGACAGTGAGCAACAAAAGTCAATAATGTCCAAGTGTTAGAGTAACATTTAATTATGCAGTCAATTGGCTAGGACAGGTAAAAATTTCATTTTTCAGTATCAAAAATCAGTATCTTGTCTCATTTCATTAACTGCAGGACAAAGGAACAGGGTTATCACCAAAGCAAAATTAAACCTTGACACTGAAGGAAAACATACTCAGAAAATTAAAACAATTAAATCTCCGCTGTGCTCGTAACTCCAGAGGTTGAGCAGGACAGGCAGACATACTCTAGTGCTCAGACCACGAATAGTGTGTTGTGAGGACGATAAACCTGTTTTTATTTTGTGGAATCAGTCATAATTGTGTGCAGAGAACAGAGAACGGTAAAATGCAATGCAGACACTAACAAGTGAGCAGGTTCTATTCATCAATACCTATTAAATACAAAGACAGAAAGGCTTAAAGAAGGTGTAATGGGAGTGTAATGATACAAGAGAGTAAAACGACAAAGCCAAGAATCAAATAGTATGAGACCTCTTAGTGTGTGCAGCCACAATTTTGCCATCTCTTGCATCACATGTCCTTATCTCCCAACCATCTTCCAGGTAGCACCTCAGAACCAAATGGCAGTCAATACCAACCCTTTTCCTACTTTCATGTTCGACATTTATTACTAAGCCGTGTAATTCCGAACGCACAACACACACGCACGCGCACAACATTCTGGCACATCAGAAAAGCACATTGTAGTTCCTGAACTGAGGCTTTAATGGTTGTACTGAAGATATGTGGTCCTAAAGCTATTCCAAATAAATGTACCATAGTACATATTAAAAGCTTTTCTTTCTCTAGGATTACAATGTTTACTAAAAAGGCATAAGTGCTTTTAGAAATGCATATTTTTATACAGCCTTGATGGGCTCACATGTGGCCTTTGTGCCACACACACTAAATGCCAGAAATATTGCTGAGATGTTGTTAGCTTGTCTGTATCAGCTCTTCACTTTGAGTAGCGTGGAGTGGGACACACTGGGTGTGACCTCATGTTTGTAAATGTGTGTTGAGCTACAAAAAAATCTGAAGTTGGACTCCATTAAACCAAGTTGGTTATTGTATGATTGTCTATCTCAAAATATTGAGTGACTTTTTATGCAATATATATTTTATCATGTTCTTCATCTTCCTCCTGCTGGTGTTTCTCCTTCTTCCCTTCCTCGCCTCTCTGAGGCCTTTTTGACCTTATTATAAATATTTTAACCTTTTCACTGGCTAGCTTCTCCAGTTGTGGACAAGGGCACATTACAGGTAAATGATCAGTTGAACAGAATACCTGACAAGGGCTCAGATGGACAGGACAGTGGGTGGTGGAGTGTAGGGGTGGAAAGACTCTTGAATGTCATGGAGGAGGTCAGCAATACGGATGGAAGAACGTGAGAAAAACAGAAGAGTCAAGGCACCCTGCCGTGCTGTTCGCTGTCCAGATGACCCCTCTCGCTTTCTCTCAGCAGAAAGATGTGTCTGCCAGCAACTCAGTCCATCATATTGGCTCCTGCAGCTGAGCAACATCTGTTCATTAGAATTGACGGATGAAAGAGAGGCCTGTGAAAATGGGATGAGAGAGGCTCCAACATAATATATCGCCCTTGCAATTATGAGGAGCTGGTGTGATATAGCAGCTCATGGGTCATGGTTTGCTGTTGTGCTCCCATTCTATTCTACATGTCATCTGCACACTAGGCTTCACAGGCAGGCTGCAAGAGCAAGTACTGTGAGTGTTAATCAAGGCATTTGCTTTATCCGTCACGCTTCTTTCAGCTCTATGGTGTTGTGCTGAAGGTCTTTCGCTCCATTACATTGTTTTGTTGAATTTTTCCGCAACCTCTCAAATGTCACGGGAAAATGAGCACAAAGCATTGACATAGATGAGAACCGATAAATAATGCAGGAAGCTTACCCCAACACACACACACACACACACACACACAGTGCCTTCCATCTGCCCCTGTGTGTTTACAACAGGCAAGGTGGTGGAGGGCCGGCACCCAAGGGACCCTGGGAACAGAAACAGTACACATCCACTGAAAACTGTAATCTTGTGTAAATTTCCATGTAAAACTTACTTTAATTTTTAATGTAATACCACATGAAGAACGTATGACCTACAACAAGGGAGAAAACAATGCATCACATCAAATAAAATGCAAACAAATACACCTGAAATAAATTAAATCTGGCCTAAAAAATTCACATGTAGTGTGTCACACATCGCATATGATTGATGACTATATCAGAACATTATTGAACATTCTTGTAAGGACGTGCACCAGGACACAGGGAGTGACATCTGCCATGAATGGATTGAATTAGATCTGACACCACATACTGTGGTTGAGAAAAAGGATTAGAAAAGAAGGTCAGTGAGTGTAATACTGACAGAAAAGAGAATTAAGTCATTTCTATAGCTATCTAAAATTTAGACATAACTTCACCCACTCACCTCCATCCTCATCACCCTCATAAGAGCAACACTGGTGGCTGCCTGTGTTGTAGCCAGACAAGGTTTTTCTTCTGGTGACAGGTGTTACTAACACATTATGGCAGTGTTTTTCATGTCTTCTTGGAATTTGATGAGGATTGATAACAATGTCTTGTAGGAACCATCTGTTGTTGTTGTTTTGTTTTTTTCCCCCCTCTTTTTAACATTTTCTTATCTTGACTAAACTGAAATCTAAGCTTCTATTTCTATATTTAAATATCATTAGTGGGAATGATGTAAAAAAAAAAAAAGTAGCATGTAAATTGTTGCCTTTGCCAAGGAGGTCATGTTTTCACTGCTGTGCGTTAACAGGATTGCACAAAATCTGCACTAGACTGATATCACTGAAATCTGTTGTGATGGACAAGGATTACGGCCTCCTCCACAAATTACGGGCCATTCGATCTCTGTATTGTCAGAGCCAGAGCTTTGTTCGCATTGCCGGCAGTAAGTCAGAACCATTCCCAATCAGGCTTGGTCTCCGCCAATGCTGTCCTTTGTCACCGGTTCTGTTCATAATTTTTACTGACAGAATTTCTAGGCACAGCCAAGCGGTGGAGGGAGTCAAGTTCGCTGGCATCCGGATTCCATCTCTGCTATTTGCAGATGATGTGTTCCTGTTGGCCTCATCGAACAGTGACCTCCGGCTCGCACTGGGACGGCTTGCAGCCGAGTGTGAAGCGGTGGGGATGAGGATCAGGACCTCTAAATCTGAGGCCATGGTTCTCAGCCGCAAAAAGTGTGGATTGCCCACTCCGGGTCGGGGGAGAGTCGCTTCCCCAAGTGGAGGAGTTCAAGTATCTCGGGGTCTTGTTCACGAGTGAGGGGAAAATGGAGCGGGAGATTGACGGACGGATTGGGGCAACGTGGACAGTGATGCGGACGCTAAAGCGATCTGTTGTGTTGAAGAGAGAGCTGAGCCAGAAGACAAAGCTTTCAATTTACCAGTCAATTACTCATGGTCATGAGCTCTGGGTAGTGACTGAATGAATGAGATCGCGAATACAAGCGGCCGAAATGAGTTTCCATCGCAGGTTGGCTGGGCTCAGCCTTAGAGATAGGGTGAGGAGCTCAGACATCCGGGAGAGGCTCAGAGTAGAGCCACTGCTTCTCCGTGTTGAGAGGAGCCAGTTGAGGTGGTTCGGGCATTTGGTCAGGATGCCTCCTGGACGTCTCCCTGGGGAGGTGTTTCGGGCATACGCATCTGGGAGGAGACCCGGGCCAGACCCAGGACACGCTGGAGAGATTATATCTCTCAGCTGGTTTGGGAGCGTCTTGGTGTCCCCGGGGAGGAGTTGGTGGAAGTGGCCGGGGAGAGGAGTGGATCGATCTCCCTGCTCAAACTGTTGCCTCGCGACCCGGACTCGGATAAGCGTCAGAAAATGAGATTATGTTTGTGAGTATGTTCTATGCTGTCGCTCAGACAATAACCGTGTGGAGCAGCGATCAGTGATAGTAAATGAATAACTGAACAACTGTCAAAACATAAACTGCAGCATTAAACAAAGCTAAATAAACTCTGTTGTATGAAAAAATTGCCCAAAATCCATTTTACATGAGAAGCCCTAAGCCAGCTCATCCTCTTGTCGAGCTAACAGCAGAGACTCCTGCTGGAGTTATAACATAACAACACAGCAGAGACTTCCTTTCATTTAAATATCCATAATATCAACATGACTACAAAATGCTTTCATTGTAAGTAGTTAGTTGCATTACCTCAGCCAGGGAGGTTATGTTTTTAGCAGCGTCTGTCAGTTTGTTCGCTGGATTATGCACAGCCATAATTGTAACAGTATTTCAGGTTATGTCTTCACCTTTCTGTGTGTTTAATAGTTGGTTCATTTATTTGTCTGCACAAAAAAACTATTGGATGGATTTTAACAAAACTTGGTGGTAGGATGAGGAATGACCCAGAAAATACCCTTATATTTTAGGGCAGATGAAGGAATTTGATTTAAAGATACTATTGGCCCGTAATGGATGGTTTTGCTCTTATTAAACTTCTAATTATCTCCTAATGTGATTTTTCTCTAAAGTCATCTCTTTCTACCGGCCATTTAGATACCCAATGCCGACAGCTACTACGGAAGAATGTGGACATTAAGTAAACCGTGAAAAGTCAAAGTCCTCAAAAGTGGAGACACGTGCTTTCCTTTAGACAGTGATGATGCACAGGGTTAAAAACAATGCATTGATACTGTCCTGTTATCACTAATACCCACATCATGTCACTGAAATTTGTCACATTCAAAACAGTAGGATAGTTGAGGGAACGCACCTGTCAGCAGCACTTTTCCATGCAGCCCTCCGTCATAATGTTGTGCTTCAAATATCTGGCACATAAGCCCTTGCCTTGCAAAAGTTCTATTTTTCCTTGAGTAGTTTGCTTATCATCTTTTTCTACATGTAGTGAGTCTCTTCTTTACAAAGCAGTTTTGCACACAAAACATGTTTTTTCTCTTCACAGTCACTGTGCGTAGCACTGCACGCCAAGTCACATTTTCTTTTGTGAGTTAAAGGTGCAAAATGTAAGATAGTTGATTGGTGAATCCCATTACCAGGTTGTCAAATCCTGACTCTAGGGTTTGGTGGGTCGGGCCCACCACCAACCCAAAGCATCAATATTTGACAACCTTGGAATGAGATTCAGTAATTAACTGTCTTACATAATGCACTATGCTCTGCATACAAGTAAGATAGAACTTTGTTGTACTTTACTCTAATATTAAAACTTAGTTGCATAAGTTTAGATCATGGATTATAAATATTCACCATCTTTGAGGTTATTGCTGCATAACACTACAAAATCTGCATCCTCATCTGAAAACAATTGCAGTTGGTCTTGACCCTTAAAATTACAACAAGATGGCCACCTCTATACTTCACATTTCAGTACTTTGCATGTTTTTGTTTTCTGTTGCTCCTCTCTGCTAACCAGAGAGGGACTTCTAAACATGTGCAAGTCTCTCCTGGAACTTTTCCTCCAGTTTTCATCGAACCAGAAAGTTTTACAGACATTTTGGTAGGAGGTGCAGCAGCTCTCTATGGGATTTGTCAGAGACACTGAAACTGAGGCAGCAGGGATTATGTAACCTGCTCCCGTCTATTCACTTGGCGAATGTCCACTCCCTGGCAAATAAGATAGAGGAACTGCTCTTTCAATTCCCAAAACTCTGACTTTGGTTGATCGGCTGCTCTGTGCTGCACTGAAACCTGGCTCAGTGAACTCATCCCAGACAGTGCACTATGGCTGCCAGAATTCCAACTTTTCAGAGTGGATCGCGGCACAGAGCTCTCTGGGAAAGCGAAGGGAGATGGAATCTGCTTCTATATAAAGAAAGGTTGGTGTACTGATCTCACAGTGTTGAAGATGTTGTGCAGCCCTCACTTAGAGATTCTTATCATAAACTGCAAATCATTTTATTCACAGAGGGAGTTCTCCTCGTACGCACTGGTCGGAGTTTACATCCCACCTTAGGGGTGTGTAACGGA
Source organism: Mola mola (assembly GCA_001698575.1). NCBI lineage: Eukaryota > Metazoa > Chordata > Actinopteri > Tetraodontiformes > Molidae > Mola > Mola mola. Next base: position 2,226,419 of record KV751367.1, on the reverse strand, counting down.
GGCGTTACAGCAGCTTGCTCACCGGGTAACAGACATGTGAAAACTCCCGGACTCCCTGCTCATCATTTAGGGGGATTTTAAAAGAGCAAACTTCACCCATAAACTCCCAAAATACAGGCACCACATAAAACTGTCCCACCAGGGACACTAGCAAACTGGACCATTGCTACACTATTTTAAAGGACGCGTATCACTCTGTTCCCCGTACAGCTTTAGGACTGTCTGATCACTGTCTGATTCATCTCATCCCGACATACAGGCAGAAATTAAAAACTTCTAAGCCTCTTGTAAAGACTGAGAGGAAATGGACAGAGGAGTCAAAGCTGGAGTTACAGGCCTGTTTTGACTTTACTGAGTGGAGTATCATTGAAGCCGCAGCCACCGACTTCAATGAACTCACTGACACTGTGACATCATACCTCAGATTTTGTGAGGACAAGTGTGTGTCCAGACCAAGACCTTCTGCACATACAACAACAAGAAACCATGGTTCACACCTAATCTCAGGAAGCTGTGCCAGCCCAAGGAGGAGGCATACAGAATTGGGTTCCGGTTGAGGAGATCAGGGTAGCTAAGAGGAGCTACAGTGAGAAGCTAAAAAAAAAACAGCTTCTCAGCTTACGACCGTTTCAGTTTGGAGAAGCCTGCAGCACATCACCAACTACAGGAGACCATCCCCCCACCCTGTTTAAAACAGGGTTTTAAACAGGGTGGGGGGATGGCTCAGTGAGAAATGACCTGATGACCTGAACAGCTTTTATTGCAGGTTTGAGAAACAGTCATTCACTCCTGCAATGGACAATTAGGTCAGCAGGGGGGATCATCAAGGCCGACCTGCCCTCCATCACAGACCTGTACCGGTCCATGGTCAGGAAACGTGCAAGGAAAATCTCTGCAGACACCTCACACCCCACACACAAACTGGGTAAGGCGTTACAGAGCGCTGTACGCCAAGACCACGTGAAACAGAGACAGTTTCTTCCCGCAGGCTGTTGCTCTGATGAACTCCAACCAGTCACAGAGGGTCAGGAAAACTTATTTAGAAATAACTCTTTACCTCATATGCATATTTGCACACCTCTTCATTGTATCTACTGTTACTGTTTTATCTAAATACATACTCCTTATAATTTCACTGGACACACACTTGTATGTATTGTTGCAATGTTCTGTAATGTTCTGTACATATTGTTCTGTCATTAGTTTATTCTTTTTTAATCTCTATCTTTATTGTATTTTATGTATTTGTTGTACATTGAAAGTGAAGTTGAACCAGAGTGAAATTCCTTGTTTGTACACACAAACTTGGCCAATAAATCTGATTTGAATTTTTGAAATGAGTTTAACATTTGGGCTGGATCTAAGTCAAAATAGAACTAAAAACAGGCTATCTCCAGCATCTTCATTGTTCTATGATTTAATGTAATGCCCCATGTATACTTGCAAATGGCACTGACAGTCACCATTGCAAATTATAAAAAACATTTAAAAGGCAAACCGAAGACAAGTATAGAAATATGAGAGATTTCAGAACACAAGAAGCAAACAAAAAGAAATAGGGTCATATGGACAGCAGCAACATGCTGTGGCTTGGTGCTTGCCAGGGTGGCAAACCAAGGAGCTGCTTGTGGACACTGGGTGAGGGAAGCTGTCTTCTCTGCAGGTTTGAAGCAAAGGCCCTGGTGAAAAAGGAGCGGGAAAGAGAACAGAGGAAAGTTTGGGTCATATATTCTGTAAATTCTTCAGCAATACAGTGGGAGAGAGTAGACATCAACCTGCTCTCGGGAAGACTAGAAAAGTGCACCCACTGGGGTCAGAAAAAGAATGGAGACTTTTGAGGAACAGCCAAGATAGGATATAGAAGGACAAGATATAGACCTGCAAGAACTCCTGTGTTGTTGATGCCCAGAGTTTCATGATCTAAAGACAACCCACTTCAGTTCCTAATATGCTACTTAAATCAAAAACACACTTGATGCTTGCTGCTCTGATAAGCATATCCTCATTAAGTTTCATACCAATTATGTAAACAGGATATATTTACAATAAATAAACGGGCACAGTTGGTGTGAGAGGAATGTACAACTCTAGATTGGAAACCTGGTCCTAAAGATGTTTTGGATTTTTTAATTAGACTTGTGATGAAGCAGTTTTACAAGAATATTAATTAAGCTCTTTTTCAATGCAACGGTTTAATCAAAATTAAAATAGATTTATGCACCCGAAACATATGTTAAATGTAGGAAGAGCATCTCCAACGTTAACCTTTCCTGTGAGATGATCAAAGTACAGAATTGAGACAGTATTATAAAGGACTAAGTAACACAGTTTGTGCTTGCACTGTGTCACTATCAAACGCTTTCATTGCATTAAGATGATTGAAATGCTGGCCTTCATTTGTGCACTTTTGTGTTGAAGATGAACTCTGAGTGAAATAAATAAAAAGACTCTTGCCTCCTCAGTTGACTGCTTTTCTCTCTCGGTCTCATAAAGCTCCATCCTTTCTCAAAGCTTCTTTCAGATGTTTTTTTCCCCTTTACCTTCCAACACTGTAACAGCATTTCACACGCTCTCTTTCTTTATAGTGTGGCTTTGCCCAGTGCCAACTGTTTGAAAAACTCCCACACATTTGCAAAACCTTTGTTGCAGCACTCTCAGAAAAACCCAAAGGCTCTGCCCCAAAAATAAGAGAATAAAGAAACAGAAATGGAGAAGTAGAGGGGTGGGGGGATAAAATATGTATGCACGTTCCCATTTGTTACCATAGGAGACATTGCTGTTTTGGAGTTGAGAAAAATTGAGTAGTAGCAGATGTCATTTTATCATGCCAGTTCTCTTGAGTCTTTGAAGACAGAATGAACATATAACTGAAAATTCAAGTATAAAGTACATTTGAATCAGTTTCCTGGTGTGTGTGCAGTCAGAGATCTCTGACTGCCTTATATCAAAGCCTTATATGTATAACACTGATTACTCTGGGCCCAGCTGATGTAAAGTGGAAAAAAGTGCTGAATCCACATTTCAACTTGTTTGTGGAAATAAATGCATCAAGTACTATGGGTAAAAAAAAGAAAAGGACCATCCAGAGTGTTTTCAACGCAAAGTATAATAGCCACGATCTGTAATGGTATGGAGGTGTAATAGTGCCGATGGCATCATGGATAACTTGTACATCTGTAAAGGTACCATTAATAGATGCCTTTAGAATGCCTAATAGACAAGAATTGCGTGACGCGACCCACACCGGGGCTTTCTCGGGGGAGGGCGTGGAAATGGTGTTTTCGGGGGACACCGTCCGCGTGGGTCAACAGGCAACTCCTCAGAAGGCGAAACCTGGCGTCCGGCATCCCCGCGAAGGACCGCTTGGACGGACGGAGCGTCTCGGGCTCGCTTATAGTACTGGCCCGGGTCTTACGCCCGGTTGGAGGCGGACCCGCATGGCCGGAGGAACCGTCCGCCCGAACACCGTCTCGAGAACGGCCGGCGGGGGCCCTCCGATGGCGGGTCACGTTTGCCAATCGGTCAGTGTGCGTGTGCCAAAGTGTCACGGAACCGGGGGGGGGACACCGGTAAAACCCAGCGTCCGAGTCCGGGAGGGGTGCCCCACCATCGGGCGCGTGGCCGCGTCGAACCGCCCTGCCATCCAGGTCATTTCGTAATTTGGCCAACCTAGGAAGAAGGATCCCTCCTCTGTGGTTCTTCCTGAGGTTTCTTATTTTCCCTGTTTCGGGTTTTTTAAGTTTTTCCTCACCCGGTTCGAGGGTCTAAGGGCAGAGGATGTCACATCTGTACAGTTTGTCAAAGCCCAGTGAGATAATGTGTAAATTGTGATTTCGGGCTATACAAATAAAATTTGATTTGATTTGATTTGATTTAATATTGAGAAGTACATACAGGTTTTGGAGCAATATATGCTTCCATCCAGACCATGCTTTTCAGGGACATCCCTGCTCATTTTCACAAGACAATAGATAAATTGACAGGTACTTTATTAATCCTGAAGGAAATTCTGGTATCTATTAGCAGCATCAATGACAATGTCCATACTTAGACATGCAAGCAACACTACAGATATAAATCTGTAAGGTAGAACAAAATGAAAAAAAATGAAAACTGAAGAATACTGACAGCTGTGTGGCCTGTTTTAGAAAAGTTTATCTCTGTCTGTCTGTGGAGCAGGATAGAAACAGCAGCATGCCACTGAACACACTTCTCTGTCTGATGAGTGTCCTGTGCATAGGGGGGTGGACGTTGTCCATCATGGAAACCTGTTTGTTGAAGGTCCTTCTCTCTGCCACAGATGTTAAGGTGCCTACCCTTGCTCTGACCACGGAGTCCTTTTTTTTCTATCCAGCTTGTCCACATGTCTAGCATTCCTCATCCTGCCTCCCTGGCAATCCCCAGGAGGTAGTCCAGGATACAGGTCACCAGGAATGCGTCCTTCACCCCAGGGGCTGGATGGTGTGAAGGCACTGGAGAAATCAAAAACATGGTTCTCACCTGTGATGCAGGTAGAGGATGACGTCTTCTATTCCCACCTGTTCCTGGTATGCAAACTGGGGGGGGGATTTCATGGTAAATCTAGGGTCTCAGGTGATGAAGCAACACCCACTCCACAGTTTTCATGACATGTGATGAACAACAATATCAATGCAGAAGTTGAGGTAGTCTGTGATGTAGTAGATGTAGATGTAGCCTGTTCAATGTCCTCATCGCAAGACTCCTACAACACTCGATAGTCAGTAGACTGGAAACAGAGTCTCAGAGTCTCCTCTGCCTCAGGAGATCACTTCCTGAAGGAGCTTGTGGTTGGAGATTGTCTTTGTACCTGTGGTTTGTAGTGTGGCTGGAGAATAATCAAATTTTGATCAGATCTCACCAGTGTTGGCAGTGGTGTGGCACAGCAGACATTCCTCACATTGGCATACAGGAGGTCCATGGTCCTATGTCCTCCACAGAGTGAATAAAATGCACTGACAGTAGAGTCCACTGTGACATGATAAAAGTCTCCAGAGATCAGGATGAAGGCCTCTGGGTGCTGTGTTTGCAATCTGGCCACAGTCAAGTGGATGACGTCACATGCACTGTCCATATGCGTGCCCGTGGGGGGACATTGTGATGAACCTATGTTATTTCTACATTATTTTGTTTTATTTTGACATGATTCTGCATTTTATTTTGTCATAAGGTCATCTATTTGTATGATTAAGTACATTGCAATAACACAAGAGTTTCATCCTCTCATGCTTTGTCTGCATGGACAGCAGAGTTTAGAATGTAGAAAAGAGGTCATGAACAGGTCAAGGAGTTCAGGTGCAGTTTGGTGGCTTGTGATCATCTCAACATGCTTTGTGATTGGCTCATTCTTGATTGTCCGCGGTGGCGGGTGGGTTCTGTGAGAGGAGCATTCTGGATGAACGTTACTTCGGTGGAATGACACGCACACTTGGGGCACTTAGCGCCTGCTCTGCAGACGTATCAGCTCTTTTGGTATGTGAGGAAAGTATCCGTATCCATTATCAAGGGTAGTCCAAAACCATCTTGTTTGTCACAAAGAGCCATATCCATTGGATAGAACGAGAAAAACACAACACAACAAGGTTGACTAAAAAAATTGAAGATGGACAATGAGGAAACGCAAAATAAACACAGAGAACAAACAACATTAATGGAGCTACTGAAAAGGCTGCCACTTGAGTTGGCGCCTGCAGCTTGGGCCAAGCCACATTAAATGAGTGCAGGTACTAGACTGACCTGCGTTTAGTCAAAACCTGTCTACCACTGAAATTCTATGGGAATATGACAACAGAAACCCTGGACTGTTGAGCAACTTAAGATATACATCAAGCAAGAATGGGAAAGAATTCCACTCAACACCCCAACAACAAGTGTCTTCAGTTCACGCTTACTGAGTGTTGTTAAAAGTAGGTAACACACATGATAACAGTGGTAAACACGCTTCTCTTGTCTTTGTCCTGAATTCAATGGAATATTGGCTGAAAAGGATCTGCAAATTACCGTATTTTGTTTTTATTCATTTTTTACAAAACATCCCAACTTTTTGGTGATTAGGTTTGTACATAATATACACAAATAATTGTGTATGTGGTAGTCTAAGTTGAGATTTATCCCAATAATGCTAAAAATCAAACCTTAAAGTCAGCAATCAGCTGAAATCGGATCAGGCATTTTGGTTAGTTAAAATAAATCTTCTCAAAAACACAGTCAGAGAGCAGAAAACTCACAATATTATTTGCTGATTTGTGGCGTCAAGAAAGAAAAACAGCCTACTTCCTTCTTTCTGATCTGTGAACAAGGGCGACAGCCACTGATCCTACCTGGAGTGGCGCCACTACAGTACAAGCAATGCCCAGATTTTTTTCCCCCTTCTAACAGAAATCATTAAAGAGGTTAAACATTTAGTTATGTGCAGAGAGGAAACGGGCAGATATGTTTAAGGACCAAAACGGAGGCGAAGAATGTATCTTCTTCCAGGGCAGGATGCCAGCTGGAATGCAGTTCACAATTACAGGCCTCTATCCATTTCACATTAGCTCGGTCTGCTCCCTCAGCTTCGAGCCGCAAATGGGCCTTGAACAGCTGGTTCATACAGTAGGTGAGACATTATTCAGGACACAGATAACAACCCATAATTGCAGATTAGATGGTGCATTTATAATGATTTGCAACTTGTTTTTTGACATGATTAGGGCCTCCCTATAAAACAATAATCAATAACTTTGTTTCTCTACCATGAATTAACTATTAAAACCGTGGCGACTTTGCTGGTTCTGACTCTGTTCTTCACTGCCATCAGGATCACATGTTTACCCATTGAAATTTGTATCAATGTACAGCCAGCCATCAGGACGAACTACTGAATAAATATAGACTCAAATATTTAAAGGCTGTGAAAATTTAAACCGCTGTCAACTGTTCAATTTTTTCTCAGTGGATGAAGTCACCACTTGAAGAACGCCATGCTTATCTGGCTTGCTTCAGCCTCATTGCCAGGACAGACCTACACACTCACATCACAGCCGGATTCTTTGCACCCCTTTTCACCAAAGTAAACATTTTATTTTATGTTTTTCACAAGCATTTCCTCACTCCTATCATAACATAACATTATGGAGGTTGAGAGTCTTGCACTAGCATTTGTGTGAAGCAGAAGAGCCAACCTTGGAAAATTCTTTGAGAAGAAGCAAACATTGATTTTAAATTTTTTTGCTGAAAATAATTCTTGGAATATTACCCCTCTCCCCAGACTCAGATGCCATTTTGCTTGACATTTACATTCTGTTACAAATAAAAGAAGAGTCTAGACAGATAAAGATGACAGGGCAAGAAAAAAGTGTGTAGTATGCTGTCAACAGGCCTTACTGGCTTTGTAGTCAGATGTTGTGCAACCCAATTCTAAAAAAGTTGGGATGTATTGTAAAATGAGAATAAGAACAAAACACGATGATTTGCAAATCCTTTTTAACCAATAATCAGCAGAAACAAAAAATATTTAATGCTCAAACTGATTACCTTCTTGTAATTGTGTTTGTAGATTTTGCCATTAGTTTTATTGTACATCCTGTGGAAAGTACAAATTGTCATTAAAAAAAAGTCTGCCTGTGCTGCAAAACACGATGCATCTATCAACCCGAACCAATTTGTATGGAGAGCAAAAAACAAAAACACATGAGCACCAATCTGACAATAAAACAAAAAGCAGCAACACACATAATTGCACGCATAATGCATTGCTAGTACGCTCAATGTGTCAACAATATTAATGTGTGCAATATGTGTACATTTTACGGATCCTTACACAAATAACAAATAAGTAGAGGGGCCTAAATATAACAACTCTGAAAATCTTTTTCACAATCTGTGACATTATAAGCATGGATATTGATGTTTTACATCACACATTGCGAAAAAAAAGCAACCTAGAAATTTTAAACTTTTTCATATGCAATTCACTGGGGCCAAAAATATTAAACGTGCAACATTTCAGGTTTGTGACTGGCTCGTTGCCAACCCAAATGTGAAAAACAAATATCCAAAACTTTAATGAACAATTCAGACACAGTATGTATGCTGCACCGTGGCAATACATACATGTCTTACCATCTGTCTGCTTCACATAACGCTAAACGTGGCCTTCCCCTCTGGGCTGTTGCTGATAAAGGGTCTATCAGGGCATTAACAGCCATCCCAAATAGCTCCATAAACATGAGAACCACGTGTGTCACCCTGTTTTGAGTTGTGGGTAACCATCTTCACAGGGTAAGGAATGGTGGCTTAATTAAGGATTAAGAGGATTTATGAAAATAGCCCTTGTTTTTTTCCAAAAGTATCCATACCTCACATTTTTTAGCGTATTTGTTGACAATCAAAACTGATTTCAGTAGGTCAGTCTGCCATTGGCTGATAAAAGCTGGGGGCTGGAGGTGAATGCATGCCCAGTGTGCTTGATTGACATATGTCATTTCATTGTGTTTACAATATAATGCAGCCTGTCACTTCAATGTTTTTCTCATCTGACCTACGTTTCACCACCCTTGTGACAGGTAACTGCCTAGTTTGTCTATATGGACCTCAGACCCTGCTTGCCATACGTGTTTTCTTTGTTTTAATGAGGTCGCTTCCTGCCCTGTGACTAATATGTAGCTGTTGTGTTACACATCAAGCCGGTCATGCGTCTTTTGACTCCAAAACACAAGGTCAGTGTGTAAACAGCCACACTGAAGCTTATTATTACTGTGCTTCCCGGTTCTGTGTAAACTGACACGGTCGAATTGGCTTACTTTCAATGTAGGGATGAGGTGGATTGTCTGTGCAAAAAGGGTTTTTGAGATAGAATGTCAGGTTAGCGCAGGTGGAACCCACCTAACATTAGACCCTGCCACTCCTGTGCACTCTGGCTCAACAAATGGCTTTGGCTTGTGGAAGCCTTCTCTTTCCAGAAAGAGGAAGAAAATCACCAGCCACCATTTTTGTTATTAGCTGGATGATATCCACTCTGGTATCATCACAACAGCATGTGCTAACAGGACTAGCAAATGATGTGATTCGAAACTGCCTGTTGTCTGTGTCCAATGGCTTATCATTGTGCTTTAGGCACACGTGGTTAAACATTAAACCAGTGTTTCTATGCAAGTTTAACACAACATATTTTACATCTGCACCTCGGTGTCAAATCAAATATTCTGATGTTAGCTAATGGCAAGTGAAACCAGCAAAATAAAAGGTTAGGGTTAGCCAACATAAAAAGTGAAGTTGTCAAAAACTCAGTAACAGCCGACAATTTTCAGATAATTTCCACACAGAAATGTGTACACTGTACACATCGATCCACCCATAAGACAAAATGTTATTGTAATAGATGGATATGAGCTTGGGAACAAAGCAGACACTTCTACCAGCAACATATTTCTTTAAATGGAACTATGACCACAGCTTCTGTGTTTCACAGTGACTACACAGGATCTACATTTTGGTGGAGCTCAAACACTGAAGCACACTTGGGAAGAAAATTGAGTTAAATAATGCAAGTGTAGAAAATTGTTTGATTAAACTTTTACTGAATGTTCCATCAGACATATTCGAGAGGGATGACTGAAAAACACAGCTAAAACTATGCCGGTAGGCACAGAAATAGATTACCACCTCGTTTAGAGTTCGTCCTTTATTTTTATGGTAAAAATAAGGTGGAAGATCTTACCATTATATTTAAACCATAGCCTCACTGAGTGCATTGACATCTTTTGTTTGGCCCCAAGAGCTCCACTTAAGAGATCTCTTGGTCCATTGCCTGCTGTCTTTATGATATACCTTTCTCATATGTAAAACAGATTTCAAGGACGGCCTTCTTTCACCTCCGTAACATTGCTAAAATCCGGCACATCCTGTCTCAACAAGATGCACAAAAAGTTCACGCATTTGTTACTTCCAGGCTGGATTACTGTAATTCTTTATTTTCAGGTTGTTTTTTCTGCCTCGCTTTCTGTTCTCTCCTTCTGTTGTTACTTTGTTGGTTTTTTTTAGAACGTCGAGCTCAGGCTCCGTTTCCTCTTTTGGTTGTACTTTGCATATTGTTACCTGTATTTTCACAGACTATTTCTCTTTGGACTTTGTTTTCTGTAAATAAAGACTTTGTTTAACCTGATCTGTTTCTGCATTGGGGTCCCATTTTGTGACCCGTGACAATTGACCACATTTTAAAAAGAGAACGTTGCCATTAAGATGGTGGAATAACCAGTCACCACTAAGTGTCACCACCTATCCCTCTTTTACTGAGCTATGGTGTTGACACTTATTCAGTGCTTTTCTATTTTAATGATGTGCCACTTAAGAGATATGTTTTCAAACTGACAGTAAGGGGTCACAAGGAACATGTTTTAAATGATTAATTCATGCTAATAAATGCTTTTTCGGGTTAGAGTTAGGTGGCCATCTGTGTCAGAATGCTTCTCATTGTATTATTTAACTGCTAGTTAATGGACTTGTTAATCAATATTAATAGCATGGCTATAAACTATTGAAATGGTATCTTAGTAAACATAAGTACTGATAATGAGTGATGATAAGTGCTTACATGACACATTAATTAACTTAGTAAAATCTTATTACTGCAATTACAAATTTTAATTAATGTTCCATATCATGAAGTGTTTTCCAGCCAAGGATCTTTCTGTTCTAACCATTACACACATAAAAGTGCCTCGTTTACAGCATATGACCGATATGAACATGGGTGAATTTACCCGTGTATTTTTCCCTTGAACTAATGTGTTGCTAAACATTTTAATAACTTTGTATTTGTTTGTTTTGATTTCAGAATTCTTGCCATTTTTCTAGCATTAATGCAATCACAGAAGTGTACATAATTCACCTGAGAGCAAATTTAAAGTAAAAAAAATGAAATCATAAATAAAAGCAGTTAACTTAAGTTTGCTAAATTTAGTATCTTAAATAAAGCAAGTAGTATGCCTCAATTCCTCAGTCAGTCTCTGTTGTAGGATTATACAGTATGAGTACACAAAAGTGTTGAAATTGGTTTGAGATTTCTTGCAGAAAACAAGATATAATATGAAATAAAGACAGGAGGCAACCCTGCCTGGATTTGCACGCCAAGATTTTGTGTCATCTTAACGTCAACAGAGAATAGATTGATCAGTTGTTGTTTTTAATCCCAACATTACCTGTTTCGCAGCAGGTTAGGTATGTTGCAAAAGTTAACATGGTGCTTGATTTACACCAGTATGAAGAACTACTGTCATAAGTGAGAATAAATGCTGCTTAAATTCCTAAAATCAAATTAAATCCTCTGTTTGGAACTGCTACTTCTGGATGAAAATGATTCCTAAATTAAAAGTTTTGCTTGTTGATTTGGTTGAAACCTCTTAAGTTTTAGCTGGTAGTATGTAATGGGTCCTGTTGGCTCCCTAAACAAAACTCTTTTTACTGCACGCAGAAAATAATTTGCATGGGGGAATACAATACAATTGCTGCTTCAGTTTACAGGGATGCCGAATGTTATTTCATTTAACCCAAACCCTGCATTGAGAAGTACGCTATTAGCCCAATGATGTCCAAGCAGGGAGTAATACAGTGCACTAGCAGTAAGGGAGAAAATTTGCGTCGTGATGAGATCACTGCCTCAGGAAACATGAGAAATAATATGAGAGACAGTTGGGAAAAGTAACAGAAAAGGAGAGGAGGGAGAATAGCTGTAGGCCATGGAGTTTGACAGACAGAGTGGCATATCAACAGATGTGGCCATGTTTTCACTGTGTGCCAAAACATTGAATTGACAAGTGTTTTAGAAGTTATTTGGAAACCAGCCAGGATTGTTAGATTTTGAGAGGTTGTTGGTGATTTATATCATATTCTTTATAGCTTGTTCTATCACTGTGGCCATTCAAGTAATCACATGTATACCTACCAGTATTAACAGTGAATACATCGCTTTTAAAGGGGCAAATTCATGCAGTAACAATGCACAGATAAAACACTTCTCACATTCACATTCTAATTTCGGAATTGCTCCCAAACTTGTGTCTCCAGAAATATATGTTTGATGGGATTTGATCAGACATTGCTGGATTTATTACCTGAAATCCTGACTAAAACTTATGTCTGCTACCTTATACAGTTTTTTTTTTCATTAGAGGTACAGCTATTGACACATTTAGTCAGATAAAGGGTGCTCTTTTGTGTGCTTAAGTCCAATGGTATAATCTGTAATCGCATGCAATTGGTAACATGTACATTCAGACTTATGGAATATTTATTTGGTTTGAGAAATGCAAATGAGTGAGGCCGAGCAGCAAAAGACATGAGACAGAGAAGAAGAGGTGGAGAGGGAACACATTAGAAGGACATTTGCCAGTGGGTGAATGGGACAGTGAAATACAATTATTCAGCATTTTTATCTATTCTCAAAAATGCTGACGTTTCACACTTTAGGATGTATTAGAAAAATAATTAATTTGTCATCATAACAGTGACATGTGAAATCAAAAATACAATTTGTTATAGAGAGGGGAAGACTGCTTGATTAATTTTAATTGCTGGGGTCAGAAACGACCTCCGGGGTCTAACACAACAGAAACATGACGTAACCATTTGATGTCTCGCTGCACTGGTACATTTTATGTATTGTCAGTGGTGACGTATTTTGGCATCTAAGATTTGTATGGCCTCAAATCCTTGTCAGAAATTTACTTTCCACTGAGTAGATTTCTGAATTTCATAAAACAAACTGGTGGAGACATTTCCCACTGGCCGGCCGATAATAATTCCTCTCCACTGGTTATGTGGCCCATGCAATCTGCAATTTTCTATAATATCCGTGTTCCACTGTGCCTCCTGTGCCTCCTCCAGGCTGGCTCACAGTTGCTCTGTTAAAGCCCCTGGAATCCCCTGTTAATGGCAGAATTTACTGCAGTGGGCCGTGGTGTCTCTGATGAGTGCGTAATACTCTTCTGAGAGTGCTCAAGATTGACTAAAGCTTCCTCACCTCTGACAGTCAGCTGGTAAACAAATTTCTTCCCTTTTATTTGGGGAAGCTTGAGATGGGACGGACGTGTTGTACATAAGTTGCCCACATAAATTGTAATAAAAGCCAGAAATATCAGACACAATTCAAGTAGGGCCTATGATTCATACGCTACTTATACCATCTGACAGTGATTATGAACAACAGGGATGAAACATAATAAGCCTGTGGGCTTAGAGCTGCTGTTCCACGCAAGATGTTTCTTTAAGTAACAAGCAATCATCACCGTTAAATGGAGAAAAGAAGAGTGACAAAGGCTAAGCTTTATTTTAGCCATCAACGCAAAGTAATGACAAATATCTACCGGATTAAACATCTTTATGATAAAACACATATATTGCTGCCTTAACAAAAGAGAAATTAGAATTTTTTTCACAGATTTTGCTAGCATCTCAGGTTAACTCTCCAGCCATTATATGGCTGTCAACAGGCAATCCATGTTGACAGCTGACATTTAGCTGATGTGAAAGAATATACATTCTAATCTGAGGGTTCAATACTTGCCATAAAGAGGCCAAATAATGTTCCGTAATACTGTCACTTCATGTTAATTTACAACAATAGACAGCTTATATAGAAGGTGATAAGCATAATTGTAGATTTCCAATAAATTTGCGGCCTCCTGGACAGTTGACATTGGGATGTAGGACAACTGCGTATCCAGACAATATCCACATTAGTTGGTGCTGCAGAGTATACAAATGTCTCCAAATGTTATGATGCTTTTTCTCACTTAAAAAGCTAAAGATGTTGGTGGCTCTTTATGACTACAACTTTCCATGTAGAAGGAAACATAACGAACCTACACATCAATTTCAAATTACTTGAATTTGGTTACTTGTTAGTATGTCAAGTTTCTTCATTTGTTTTGGTCTTGTTCTCTGTTTATTTATACTCATCCCTTTTCTGCTGAACATGTCCAGAAAATAAATAGTATACCATAGTAATGAAAATTAAACAACAGAAAAGAGAAGGAAAATGAGGTATAAGCATACATAACATAGCAAATGACAGCAAAAAGTTAATAACTTACAACCGCTGATACATTTTAAATACTAAATGCTAACGTAAAATAAATCAAACATTACAGAAATCGACATCAAATTTAGCTAAAACTAACCAATAACTACACACCTTTCAATGTCTCAGTGTGTAAACTTGTACCAGCAGGAGTCCATGCAATGCATCAACCAATAGCTATTAATAAATAAGATGAGGGTTGTGGTTTGCTGATGAATGGAGAAGACATCTCAAATGTTAATTCAGACACCCATTAGCTGCTTCTAAGGTAGGTAGCTGCTGTAATGGACTTCCAGTAGGAACTAATATGGTTGCAGCTACTGGAAGTTAGAGATGGTTAATTCCTCTGGATGTTAAACTTCTTCCTTGTTCTGCTTCAGGAACACAGCTCCAGCTCCATCAGCAAACTTTTAGCTTAAATCGGAGAGAAAATGTATAGGAACAGCCAAAAAAAAGTAGTGCTGAATAGAGATGAATCAGCATCAAATGCATGAAAACATTCATCAGTCCACACAAAAGAAAAGGCTTATGAAGGAGCAACCACTACATAAAAGTTCTTACAAATACAGCAGTGATATCTTGTCATAGTCATAATTAAAAAAGTTTGCTTCTAATGGTGGAGACTTGATAAAAAAAAAAAAAAAAAGCATAGTCACAACTATCAAACTATTTCCCTCTCCCGCACTGACCTTTTCTTCTTAGACTGCAATCATGGTCAGCCTAGTTAGAGGAAGTAACGTCAAATTCGGAAACACATGTCAAGAAACCAAACATGTAGAGCAGGTTTACTTCTGCTCAGATGTTAAATCATATAGTTATTAAAAAGTGGCCTGAAATCCCTCCGCATGCAAACACCTGGCAACAGTGGCAGGAGGAAATACGTCGGAGTACACCCCGGCTCTAGGTTGGCTGCCTGCTACCATGACTGGTTTGACTTGAGAGAGAGAGAGAGAGAGAGAGAGAGAGAGAGTAGCTAGAGCATTGTTCATGTACATATTAGAATGTGGCCAATCCCCCAACGCTATGTGCTTGTTATACTGTGAATTAGCAGGCTCTTTTTTTCCGTGCCAAATGCCTTATACTATGTAAAATGGAGCAGTTTAACAAGTAATGAGATGCCAGATGCTCTCAGGGTTAATTTTCTAGAAGAGAAGCTTAGTATGTAATAAATTCAAATGAAAAACTTATAAATAATAATTTTATAGTTACATCATGGTGCCTCCCTTTCACACAATCTTGCACCAATATGCTGCAACAGAACAGACAAAAAAGCACTGAAATATAACCAACAAAGAACCGGTGAAAGGCAACAAAGAAGAAAAAGAACAAGGAGATTTTTCTGTCAGCACTCTGCAAAAAGTTTCTCCCAAGTTTGTCAACCTTCATCACTCTAAATGGAGACTCATATGGAGAATCTTATGGAGAATCAACGGCCGCTGTGGTTCATGTATTTGTTTAAAGAGGGAGCTGGCAGCGAGGAGGCAATCTGTTGAGTGTATTGTACTTCCTCACCATTAAATGCTGTAGTGTTTATACACTGGCCCTTTTAAAACTACATCAAGAATGGGTTTTATAGGTATTTATTCAGAAAAATTAAAACAAGCATTGAAATAAAGATAGATGACATGTCTGACAATATTACAACTGAAAAGAGTGAAGTATAAGACCTATGACACCTTTAGCTGATAAACTCTGAGCTAATCACTTCAACTCCATCTAGTATTCTGAGAAAAATTCCTTTACAACCTATTATTCTCTCTCTCGTTTTGCATTACCTGGGAGGCATCCACATTTTAATTATTATTACCATGATTATAATTAACATTCACATCATCGTAATCTTAAAGACAATAAACAAGCTGCTGCTAATTTCTCATGACAAAGAGCTTAGGCACATTCACTTTCTGACTTGCTTTAAATTGCTTTCCAACCCTAAACGGTCGCTCAAGGTTGGCTTAGAGAATCGACATGAGTTTAACTCCAGCTACTAAAATCCAGATGCAATAAATCTATCGTAATTTAATCAATTGTCATTCTGCCATTCTTAAAAAAAAAGACCACATTAGAAGTTTTATGCAAAAAAACTAAAGTGCCAACATCTTCGATAGATGCATATCTGCTAATGGTCTTCCAAGAATCCCTTAACTAAGGGAAAAACTATAAACGTTTCAAACCTTACATACAGAATGATGTTAAATTAGAAGAACTGAGCAGAATAATGGTCATAGTTAATTCTCTTTCTCAGCTCCGCTCTCTTTTTCTAACACAGACACATTTTTTTGTCAGGATGCTAGAATTCTGATTATGCAATTCAAATCAAGGATGAATAAAGATGAATAAAGAAAAATGTGACCCTAGACCTTTTAACAGCACAGACACAATTCTTCCGTCTGAGGAGAGAAATTGAATGTAGTGCACTTATTTTTACACAGGCTTCTAACAATTCTTTGGTACTTCTTTAGTATCATTTGCAGCAGCATTAAGGCAATATAGCAATGTTAAATGAAAAATAATGTAGCTAACGAAGTTGTCTAATGTTTATTTATTGAGGCAAAAATGTGCTTATACGAAAATCTACATACATGAGAGTGACAATAGTCAGTTCGACACGGAATGTAGTACCAAATTAATTCACAGATGTTCCCCGACGCAAACTCTGGTTGAAGACATGCAGGCACACAGGAAGAACAAAAGTTAAACAATATAATCCAATATTAAGACTACCTTCGTGTATAATCTCTATAAGTTCCATTAAAATTGTCAGTGTCTTTGCAATGATTACACTGATTTACATTGACTTTTACTTGTGCTACAATATTTTAATATAACATCAATATTTGTTATATAGTTGCTAAATATACAAACCAATCGACTGGGCACTACTTTAGGCCACTGTATTGCCAATTGGGATGGAGAAATTAGCATGTAAAGATAAAGTCATGAGTACAGTCTGTTTATATAGGCTACTTGCCATGGAAAATCCCATCTCTGATGGCACAGAAGATGCAGACACACATGTGAATGCCCTTGCTAACTTTGCCAGTTGGGGATATGTGTTTTTGTTGCTTGTTCTATCAGTCTATTGATCTGGAATAATGGCACCTATCCTGGAAGTATTGGTTTAGCTCAGTAGTTGAATGAATGTGAATAGCTTTCAAATAGCAATCTGATGACTTTGAGTGCAATCACAGCATCACCTCACAATTTATGCAAACAGAACATTTAACAGATATTGAGATATTGTTAGCAATGCAATTCAAAGTGTTTACACAAAGTATAAATGTTAGAATACATTGGTTTGTATTGCTGCGACTGAGGCCAGCAAGTCAGTATAAATCAGTTTAATGCAATATCACACCTAAGAAAAAGAGAAGAAAGTACAACATAAGGGAGAACTGAAAAAGAAAAAAGGCTTTTCTGAGCAATGCTGTTGTGTTGTGTCATGGAGCAGGAGAGGTGCTATGCGATCTGCTTCCAGCGCCTTTGGGATACTAAAGAGACATCATTACGAACTAAATGTAGCAGCTCAGACTGATGTTGATTTATGGCGGCCCTCTTGTCCTCTCCACCTCTATCTGTCTTCAAAATCAAGTTACATTTGCAAAATTTGGACACGGTATGAAGGGCTAACCACCCATACAGTCTTTTTTTATCGCTGAATCAAGTGCCTTGGGTGATGGCTCACAGCAGTAATAGATAAAAGAGCAGTGAACTTCTCAGTTATGTTTCTGTATGTTAATTCGAAAAGTTGATCATTTTGAATTTTACTTGATTTTCTATCTGAATACAGGACTGACCATTTCTTTGCGTATTTATCTATGGGTTACATATTTGTTGAGCACAGACATGTCCTATTTTTTCCATTACATCTTGTCAGACTCAAGATTGAGACCTCGAGCTGTACAGTTGGATAAATATGTTCTCTGGTGGGCGTTCAATTATCAGGATATACTTATGCTGGGGAGATACAAAAATAAACGAAACTTCCTCTGTGCTGAAGCAGGTTGGAAAAACAGTTTGGGTCTTTTAATAATGCTGACAGACGGGGCAGATTTATATGGCTGAGGGCTGGAATTTGCAGAAGCTTCACTTTTTTCCACACTCTCTTAAATTTTTAATCAATAATATTACTGACCACTGTTAAACAGTTGGACAGGTTTGGCTTCACTAGGGTTACCCCTAGTGAAGCCATGTAATTTCATGGCTTCCAACCAGCAGCGTCAGTTTCTGAATTAAACCTGTGAAAAAGTACTTCCAAATTCCAAAATGTGTACTGATGTGAGCACTTCTAGGCTTATTGATTTTCTGTTTTTTTCCCTTGATGCAGCAGGCACTGGAGGATAGAGCCATCTGGTTTGGAAGCGAGTGGGCTCGGTGGCCTTTAAGCTTTAAAACCCCACCTTTGCCTCTCATCCATTCCACCTGCAAACTACCACATAACATGTCATGCATTCAAGCACTCTTCCCACTAACGTTACTAATCATCACACCTTGTCATGTTATTTTTGCTTTGGTTTGTGCTTTTAGCTCAATTGAATTATTATTATTTGCTTTCAGCTTGCATCTGCCTCTTTACTGGCATGGCTATAGATCCAGGTCATGACGTGAACAAAGGATTAAGTTGAAGATTAACATCAAACCAAAAAAAATAACGCTGCATGTTCAGAGTAGCCAGGACCCTTAAAGCCTTGTCCAGACTAACATGTATATTTTTTAGGCCTCTCGTCCAAACAGCATCATAGATTCCTAAAAAAGGAATATTTTTTTGCCTTCTAGGTGGATTTTTTTTTTTTTGAATTTGTACTATTATGGTTAAATGTATAACGGATTGCTTGGGATGACAATTACATCAGACCTCAACACTGTTTTCTGTAACAAGCATGCACAAGAAACAACAATGGCAATGTCTGTCCATAAAGAATAATCACCTTTTTGCTTCCGGCTTCTCCATAGCACTTTGGATAGTTGGATTGGATAATTATGTGCCTGATAACTGTTCATACGTAGATGACTACTCAGAATGCTCTTCTGGTTGATAAATCATTGATGTGAAATATATCGCCACCTACTGGCCCGGCGACAGACATGTGGGCAGGGGAGGGGAAAGAATGTCTGCTTAGAAAAAATATCTATAATATTATGGACAAGGCCTAAGTGTGCCTTGAACAAATCATGTCTTTTTTAAATTCTTTCACTCAGGTACCTCAGTATGTGGTGTAAAATGCATTTGTATCATTCTCGTCTTTGTATAAATTGAAACTTAATTCTGATCAGATCAATACAGTTTTCTACTAATGTGTCTCTGACTCAGCTTAGTTCCTAACAGAAGACATGATGGGGGTCTTTGAGGGTGAATACAGTGTAGATTTCAAGACCAAATTCAGAAGCAGGTAGCTGTAATTGAGGATGTGCTTTTGTATTTTATTGATCTAACACACCCATTTTTTCAGTTTCCAATACTCTTGGTTCTGACAACAGCAACAGAGACAAGGTCAAACAAGGACTTTCAGTCCATCTCTGCTGTAACCCGGAATCTCCCATTGTGTCCCAAAGTTCCAACCGGTGTTATTTGACAACAGCTGGGGGAATAAATGAAATGCCTAATTTTCTAATTTACAAGAGTACATGTACTAAATATGTGTTCCAGCTAAGTTGCTATTCAAGTCACCCACTGACGGTCCCACCCTTTAAGCAAATAAAGTCACACATAATCTCCTTTTACAATGGTGAATCTGTCAAAACAGATTACAGGAAAGGGGAGAGTGTTGCTATTTTTGCTGGAAACAAATAATTAATGCTGTGAATCTGGGTGTTCTGCAAGGTTTATGATTAGAGGTAGTGGGAGTACTGTAGTGGCACCAGTTTAAAATCACACATCCACTGCCAAGTATACCAGCATCAGTCCTCCCTCTTTCCATGCAAAACACTTCTGCTCCAAGCACATTCAAGCATAACCATGACAGCCAAGGATTGCAGGGTGGAATACCAAGGGCAGATAAGAGGAATGCCCTTGGTGGTGTCATACTTTACAATGCCTGCAAGTTGTACTGTAGGCATTGTGAGAATTAAACAATGCCTAACCAAAAATACAGTTTGACTTGGTGTTGGTCACAGCATAACATATGTACTGTAGCTTTTTATACACATGTTGTTATGGTTTGGTCACAATAATTGGGGTTTATTGCAAATTATTAGAATTATATTAATTAACCTTGTAGTGTGCAAAGGCAACTATAAAATAGTATATGCACCATTGTGTTTATATATTTTCTATCTTCATGTGTTCATTTTCAAACGTCAAAACTTTGATTGAATACGCCAATGTACTTTTTCACCAACTGGGAGTTCGACACTCCTTAGAGAAATAAGTGTAACCAAATGGTGAATTAATTAAATTTTGAGGGAAGCAAATTGAAGTCATAATTGGATTTCTACACTTTTCCATTTTTATTTTAGTTCTTTCCTAGTTACCTTATTATCAGAAACAGTCTCCCTGGCATTGTCAGTGGGTTCTCTGAAAGAGCTGGATTACCTCCATAAATTTCAAAGAGCTGTCATCCCAACAGGGTCTGAGTCGGATCCAGGCAGTATGAAATAAGTCCCATAAAATACACAATGAACTAAGGAACAATTGAAAAGATTCTCACTGGTTTTTAACCTCTGCTTTAAAGCACTACCTAAATCAGAATAAATACTGCTTTGTTCGGGGCAGTATGTTTTCTCTGCAGGTGTTCTCCGATTTTGTGAACGTCTTCACTCTTCTCTGAAGCACCGTGGCCTGTGTGCGCCCTCCCAGCAGGTGAGCATGTGTCCTGCCTCTGTTATGTCTGTAGTTTTTCATGGCAGCAGGTGCTTTCTCTGACATTTTTGGCCAGGTCTTCAGCCTTTGCCTTCAAAGCCCCGGGGGCGAGCATCAGCCATGATTTCACTGCACCTGATCCCCTGTATGGCATATGCATTGGTCTGTTAGTCTCCCTCTCTCACCATGGTGTCACTACACCAGTGCAGGACACTGAATATGCAAACTGGAGGCTGGAATGATTAGCATGCAGAGAGGCTTAGGAACTCCTTCTGTATTTTTATATGAAAGAAACTTCTTGGAACAAAGTTCAACATCAGAGTGCTAGATTAATGTAAGTTTCGCTTTGATGTTTATGCTCAGTGTTCCTTGGGGGCAAACTGTGTGGTGGTAGAAGAGGGGGCTCTAGAGACAAGAGCTATTTGATTTATCCTAGCAGTTAGCACAGCATTTCATCAACACACCGCAACTGACTTGGGTACTTTAGTCTGGACGTCTATAAACATTCGTTGTGTACCCGTCCATGAAAACCACAGGAACTATGGGGAACCATTTTATGTAACATGCATTGATTAGTAAAAATAGCACAAAATATTTTTTCTTTGAGTATTTTACCTGAATGTGCTAGACAGGGAATTTTTTAATGTTGATGTCTCCATATGAATGGCACAACAAAACAAGACCATAAGCAGACTGGCTATTTCTATATAGTTTTTTTTTACATTTGTATTCAGTAAATGAATCATTAAATCACTCAATATGAATAAATTGCAAGAGAATTTACAAAATAAAAATTATATCCCTGAAATTCGGGGTTATTATGGAATCATCACAGTGCTACTGCAAATCCTTCATGTCAGCAAAAAAGTGCAAAAACTAATGGTCGTCTTCAGTTTCTTTGTGCACTACTAGTAAGGGTGTAAAACTACATGCATCTAGATCAATGATGTACTTCAATTGAATGACCAAACTTAAGCCAGTCTATATTGTTATGTTGAAAATATGCCTTTATTTGGAAACTCCTAAAGTTTCTGCCCAGGTGTACTTCATCCACATCCAATGAATGCTAGCAGACCATGGCAGGTTTAATGTGTGACTGTTTACATAACTGAATTACTTTTTAAGTTTAAAAAAATAACTGACTGTGTTAATTGGGTGCATATTACTGTCGTGATCCGGTAGTTTAAATGTCTGTTTGTTAGGGTCATTCTGTGTTTCCTGTTTAATTTTAAAATTTTGTTTGTGTCTTACTCCCCATTTCCTGTTAAGTTTTCTTTCCCTCGTGTGTGTGTGACTGCGTCCCCTCCCTAATGTGTTTCAGCTGTGTCCAATTGTCTCCCCTCCTTTTGTATTCAAGCCGCGTGCCCCTTCCCTCCTGTGCCAGTTCGTCTTTTCAGTATCCTGTAAGCGCAAATGGAGCCAAAGTGCTGTCACTGACTTAACAAAGGCAGCATTTACATTCACCATTGCAGCAGGTGACAGTATGTCGGCTTCTTCTTTTTAAATTTCAGAGAAATTCAACAGAATCGCAATTTGCAATACACATTTGCATACATATACATACATGACAATATTTAAAAAAATGAAATATTAAATTCGTCACCGTATCCTTGCTTTCTTCTTTCTTCATTTTTTAAAATGTTTTTGGTTATAAATGGATCTCTAAAATATAAAAATGTAAAGTCATTAGTATCAGAGATAGACTCCTTTGTATTTCTTTAATATAAATGTGCATGGGAGCTAAAAATAACTGCTGCTTTTCAAAATGATGCCTGAAGAAAGCTGACGGGAACCAAAACGGTGAAACTGATTAGTGATCAGCTGAACGATGCGCTAAAACCTGCGAGCTGCAGGTATGGGTAATAATGTTCATCCCCTGTTCAGCAAGTGACCCCTTTTATGCTGCCACATTATTTTAACAATGTTATTTGATACACTGACATTCTAATTACATACATAAAGAAAATCACATTGATGTGCAAAAATCTTACTGGAGCAAATCATTAAGAATAAGATCAACATTTAATCTAACACAAAACCATGCATACATTTAGCTCAGCTGTGTTTATTTTAAAATCCCTCAATTTGAGACTGAGAATCTTTAAAAAAAAGTGCTTCTGCTAAACAAGAAAATTCATTGTATTGATGTCTGCCTGTGTTATGCCCTTAAGTGTAATACTGCGGTAATAAGACTGATGCCTGTAAAGAAAGTCGAGTCACTTCTCATAGCCTCTGAACACAAAAACGACAAAAGGTCCAGCAAGTGAAGATTTCATTCTAGCTCATTCTAGCTTTAACTCCCAGTCCTTATCTGCTTTATTCCACAATCCATCCCTCTCATTTCTTCTATTATCCCTTTTCTCTCTCCTGCTGATCCAGCATCTCAGCATTCCTCCTCCTTCTGATCACTCACCTCCATCCCTACATAACCAGTCGCTCCATCCATGACAACTTCTCTGACACCCTCTATTACTCTCGCCGCAATAGGCACTATTGGACTGCTTCCCAGCACCGGGTGTCCTCCGAAGGGAGAGTCAGTGTGTCACAGCAGATTAATGCCTCGCTCACAGACTCCGTCCACTGTGGCGTGGGCCAGATAAGAAGGCAATGTTACCCCGACCCACTGTCGACCAGCTGGTCTTGATCGAGAAACTATGATCCATACATTTTATCCTCCAGACAGTGTTGCAGCATGACGCTTTGGCAGAATAGGCTCTGACAGGTCTGTGAGCAGGGGAGGTCATGGGTGGGAGGTAAATCAAGCTAGGCGGCTGTTTATGTGGAAAGAAAATGGTGAGGTCACTACTTCTGTGATTTAACTGCAAATGCAACTGCAACATACACATTGTTAGTTCAGAATGTGTATGGATGACTGCCTTTAAGCTTTCTGCAATTTATACATCAATCAGCAAAAACATTAAAAGCAAATGCCATATATTGTCTCAGTCCCTCCCGAGCTAACCCAAAACAGCTCTGATCTGCTCTGGGACCTCTGAGGCTGTCTTGCGGTACCTGGAACTGGCACAATGGAAGCAGATCTTTCAGGTATTGTGAGGGGGGACCTCTGTTATGTCCATTAGTGTTTGATTGGATTGGGATCTAGGGAGTTCGGAGGTAAGGTCAAAGCCCTAGGCTCTTTGTCATGTTTCTTGGGCCATTCCTGAAAGGTATTTACAGTCTAGTGGGGCACATTATCCTTGTGCGGGGCCAATAATGTGTAGCATTGGTGGTACACATGAATGCCAGGACCCAGGACCCATTGCATTTTAATGACATGATCATTGTTAATCACTTTACTTGTCAGTGTTTTTTTATATTGTAACTGATTGGTGTATCCACATATTCATACATGTTCAACTATGGTGTGATGGTGAATCACCACCTCAGTGTCTTAAGCCTCTCACTAACCATAACAGGAAGTGACATGGAAAACATGAAGACTCTCATATCTAAAAAGGTGCTGCAATAATAAAAAAAATGGGGGGTCATCTATAATCATCCCTTCTGCCTTTCTTTATCACACTTCATCAACTAGGGCTTGGCTTTAAACGTTATCCTCCTCATTAGCAATCAGGCCATCACTCACTAATAATGGCCTATCAACACTGTCTCAATGACCAAAGTTGCAGCAGGGGCGAATGAAATATTAACTTCTGATTTTAACCCCACGTTATGTTTCAAGATTGTGGAATTAGATCATATTTGGTGACATATCACCATAAATCCTATTCAAAAGAGACCATAAAACAGCCTGAGCAGTGCAAAAAGGGAATAAAAAAAAGTAAAATGCCATTTTGAAGGCAACTTCTTATTAAAAGTCTCAGGACTCAGTTTAACCAAATATTTACTTAGTGGTCAATTTTAACCAGAAAAAATACAGAACCATTAAAGACCAGTTGACAAACATTGCAGTGAAGGGAAAAGGAAATAAGTGGGGCCTGAGGCCGGCATCCTGTTTTGTGAGCATCACCATTACCATAAATGGATGCTTACTGCCTGTAGTTAGGGCTAATACACTATCTATAAGGGCTAATTTCTCTCAAATTTACTTTGCCACTGGTGTGACGGACGGTTGCTACTCTAAATCGGTTCACTTTCACATATCTCTCCAGGCATGCCCACCATAGCCAGAGGTGCATGCAATGAGTGTTACATCCCCACCCCCTCTTGTCCTCTCCCATTACCCTCACAGACACCATGGCAAATGGCTGGTTTGAGGTTTCAGACACAGGTCTCCTGTTTTATATTCATATCAGGAAAGTGGAGTGTCGAGAGTATTCGTTCAATACATCCCCCCGCACTTGAGAAACATTTCCTTAGGTTAGCGTAATGACTATTTTGAAATGAACCAAGAACTATTTTCTGTCATTCCCACTCTCTCTCTCAAACTCATATACACTCATACACTCACAGCAAATGTCCACATCTGCCAAGAAAGCACTTAAGCAAGAGCTCATGGTAAATTTGATACTACTTGATTAGTACTTTGCATACATATTGCGTTTTGTTCTTAAGGGCCACAACCAATGTCAAGTAGGCACTTGAGAATCAACAGCCATTACCATGTCTCCTCACGTAAAACAAGTTGTCATCACCCGGGTCTGTCCTCATGGGACCCTCCTGGTGTAGAGCAACTTAATCTAAGCCCTTGATTTATTTTATGATGTACAGTAAAATGTGGCCCCGTCTTGTGCTGTTTCCTCGACTTGAATCATTATCTCTCAGACAAAGTTCATATATTTTCTAGCAGAGTGGTCTGATGCTCAATAATGCAAATGAGTTCTTTAATCTAAGCTTCCCTTAAACTGGTAATTAAATAAATAATTTATAGTTGTGTGAGAGGTAATAACAGTTTGGAGTATGCGAAAAATATCATGATTGGTTGGACGTGATGTGCTGCCTCAATATTTTATATCAAACAGATAAAATTTAAAGCTGCCATCTATAATTGGCATGAGTTCTACACAGCAGTGGAGTCATTTATCCTGCTGCTTTCAAATTTGTTTTTCAAATTATGTTTCAAAAGTGCCACACACACACGCAAATGCACACGCACGTACTCGTACCACTGCTGCTGCCTCCTGGACTTCCCAAACAGGGAGTTGTCTATTTGAGCTCACCTTGTACTCCATTACGAGGTCGAGGCCCTGCACCTGCTTTACCAGGTGTGAAGGGAGACCCTGATGATGCCCTCTTAATGACTTTCCAGAAGGAGAGGGCACTCCATGCAGCTGCGTACATTACAGCCATGTAAAGGGTAGTCATTACCATTTATCTTCATATATGTCAGTATCTAGACAGTATGCTTGCTGTCAGCTTTTCCTTGGCGGAGAGAGACGCACTAAAAGTATATTGATCACTGAGCATGATCTGTAACACAAGCTCTCCCTTGCAAATAAAAATCAATAAGTAATGCTGGTGTGTGTGCTTCTCATATCTCTTAATGAAAAGTATAGCAATGGTTGCCTAAAGCCCTTTTTGCCTGGGTTGGGTTTGGGGCTTTATCACTAGCTATGTTCAAAATGTAATTGTAGGGGTTTGTAACATGGAGTGGATACCTACAGTAAAACACCCATGTGTTTTTGACTCATACACTGCAAATGAAATGTAATAACTAGCTAACTTTTACTAACTTTCTGTCCTCCCTGTTGCTGACACTACACCCAAGACACCAGACAGTTGCCAAAGGGGCACAGAAAGCATCAGTAACAGGAAGCACCAAAATGTTGGAAAAACATAGGCTGCACAAACATTCCCTTTGTACAGAATCTTTACAGTTATCGAGTCAAAAACACATGGGTGTTTAACTGTAGGTATGTTCTCCTTACTGGGCACTAACATATATACAATACAATAACATTTTGAGTGTAGATAGTAGGGATGCACTGATGCATTGCATAGGCTTGTTGATCTAAATGGTCCTACAGACCAAATTCAGCACTGAAGCAAGTTTCAAGAAAAGATGTATTTTACAAAAATGTAAAAACAACTTTGTGATGGATAGGTTACCATTACAGTCTTTTGGAGTGGCAGGAGAGGTCAGTCTGAATGTAACTCTGGACAGCTTCTGGGTGTGAATATATATTTATATAATCAGGGCGTTCCTGAAAAACAGAAGAGGGCATCTCAGAGAACCAAACACTGTTGACAAGCATTCATGGCAGCAGGATTAGTGGTGAATTCTTCTTACCCAACTATGCAAAATAACACTATTACTAGCCAGTCTAAGAGAGAGGAGGCTATAAGAAGTGCTACATAAATTATCACAATTTAGCACCTGAAGTACTACAGGTGCTCCTGATAACAGACTTTCTGAGTTATAAATCGCAACATGTTATTCGAAAGACTGCTGGTGGGAATTCAGAGCAAAGTGCATTAACGTTCTTCCACGCAGTATCTTGGGTGTAGCCGATTCCATTATGTAAACCAACATTATATTGTTACCTTTTATAGTGTTTTTAGATTGACTGCACTTGCCTCACTTCCACATGCGCCCAGTCGGCCCTCCTTTTCAGTCACTCTGGCTCTGTTTAACACTCCCTGACCTTCATATCCCTTCTGTCTGACTTATTACTGAACAAAATTGGCCCCAGGCCTGAGACACCACAGCTTTTCTATAAGTCTGCAGCTGTACCAATCCCTAGCAGAAAATCAATTCATGAATTAATTGTTGAGCATGTTCTGTAGATCAATCTCTCACTGTTGTTACAGCCAGGGAAAACTGGAGGCAGCATGTCTAGTCATATCTGCCAGCAGCAGAACTGGAACAGTTTTAACCTGTTGCTTAACTGTGGACTAAAACTGAATGCTGACACACCTTGGGTGGTATTAATAAAATATATCATAATTTAGATGTTTAATTAAATTCCATTTCCAAAAAAACCAACTAATTTGTCTTGTGTCAGACTAGACCATAGCAGTAAATGAATTAGAGAGCCAATCAAAAAGTTTTTACAGACAATTCTGAAATCAATATAGAATAACAAACTCTGGCATATATATTTTGATCTTTGATTACGTGTCATTTGTCTCAGGACACATGCTTAATATCCAGCATCGTTCAGCTGGATAGCCACAAAAGTCAAACTGAGCTCACAATCACGACCACGAGTGACGCTATTTAAAATAACCATCCTCAGCAACCTGCATTGCATCCCAGCACCTCGTTTTTATACCATTTCATAGATAATTTGTGTCGTTTCTGTTGTCATGTATGCCTGCTCTCTTTTGTACCAAGAGGGGTCTTTGCAGCTTAGCTCCCTGCCTTGGCCTTTCTTTGTAGACACATGAAAGTGCAAATGTAGCAGTCCCAAATTAATTAAGTTTGTTGATCTGCAAGGTTGTCATCCCAAAAAAAAACATTTAAATGATGCAGACATATGCCCCTTCCTCTTCTCAACCTTGCCCATTCTCTTTAATGGAATGTTACACATTTAAAGTTGAAAAAACTTCAACAAATAACTGCTGACTGTTTTTTGATATTGTTTAAATTAAAGTTTGCTTTGGCTCAAGATTCTTTCACTAATGTGAATACAACTGTCTATATCTAGCAAGTACTTAAGGAAAGCTGTGACTTCTTTGATGCAACATCTTTGATTTTTACATTCTAAACTGAGTTTTTCCATCAATATTTGGCTTCATAAGCTGACATATACTTCAGTTACTCATTTTGAGAGAAACCAATAAGTTTTTCTGCCCTGTTTTTATAGTGGTACAAGAGAGAACAAGGCCATGGCATTTCCAAGGCTTCTGATGTAGTTGTTTTGCCAAATCGAATTCTGCTGCCTCCTTATCAAACAAGACCTTTTGTTCATCAAAATGAAGGACAAGAGTTGAGTAATACTCATGACTTTATCACAGGGCCGCAGCATTAAATTTTCTAGTTGAAGCAAACATCTAACAAACTACAAACTGGCTCTCTTCATCCATCATTCACACAGCAAGGTTGAGAATACTTTTCCCTTCACCACTTATTCCCCTCTGTCTGCTCAAACCTTCAGCCCACCTCTATCTGTATCACTGTTCACTTGTCTACTTCTCTGACCCTGGCGCTGCCCCTCTCTCCACTTGTACCCTGACCTGTTCGCTTCAACCCGAGCTGATCTCTGGTGAAAGCACCCGACTGACATTAATGATACTATAGAATAGGAAGGTTAATTAGGACCGGCTGTTCCCTGCCCATTCCTCAGCACCATCTGCCAAGCAGCGCCAGTCAAACAGATACAGACACAGAACTGACACCATAATGAGACAAACCCTGCACTGAGGAAAAGTACATCGTCACAGTCTTTCCTATGGAAGCTGTCAGTCCATTTTTAATAACTGATGTCTTTTTTATTTTCTCTCCAATGTTTATCACAAAAAAAAGGATTTTCTCATTGTGTATTAGCAAGTCTAAAATAGGGCCCCTTTCTCCTGTCTTCACAAATTTGTCATTTTGCCGCTTTCCAGATAACTTTGTGCTATAGAATATCCCTCACCAAATACAGATATAGCAACAAACCATCATTGGAACATGTGTGAATTAACACGTGTCTATTTATAAAACATTCTAAAATGATATAAGCTAAAGTATGTATAAAGAAATACATATTCTGGTTGTATGTCCCATGGTTCTATAGTAGGCTACTATAGTGTAGTACTTGCAAACATAATAGCCTCACAGTTTATTCAGCACATGATAACATCCGGTATAGACAATCGTAGAATCTTCTTCATTTCAGCAATCAGTTCATAACTGATAACGGAGTAAATCATGCAAGGAACCATTAACATCTAAGGGTTGCCTTTTTTCTCACACAAGTGATTTGTGTGTGTTGTGTGTGAAACTTTTTTTTTGGATTTTGTTTTTTTTTATCATCTCTTATAGCTGAAAAGATGTCATTCTTCAAACTGGCAATAATGATTTTGTTAGTTTTTGTGTAGACCAAGAAATTGCAGTGAGATGCTTGCAAATATTTGTTGATGCTCTGTCAAGGTTAAGTAACTCTAAGGTTACTTGAACAGTCCAAACAAGACTTCAGAGTGCAAAATCTGAGCAAGAAACTAAGGCTGCAGTAAAGTGCATAAACAGAGTGATGACAACATCTATATATGAGAGAGACTAGATGGGATTTAAATTATCTTCATCTTCTCTTTTATTTTGTCTCTGTCTTTATCCTTATTGGGATTCTTCATTTTGAGCTTTGAACCTGTAAAATTAACACATTTAGGTGCTCTTGACTGTAAGAGAAGATGCAAGTGTTTTGCAGAGGCAAAGTGAGGGGGTGGGTGAAGGATTAAATATGCAGAACATGGACATCAAGGGCAGAGGAGACAGATACAGCTGGAGGCGGCCAATCTGAATATGTGTAGTGTTGGAACTAAACAACAGCGTTCTTAATGATGAAATGATAAAGTGAACACTTGTCAATGCATCTGTAACAATTCCGACTCGCGGTACCTCACAGCTGTTGTTGTTGCATGCATCTTTTTTTTCATTCTCTGTGAAATATCAGGTTTCAGACAGGAAAAAGAAAACAGTTCGCAAAAAGAACTCTAACTGTGGACCATATCAGGTTTTCAGTTTGTGATTGACTTGTTTGGCATACGGCACGGTGCCTTTTCCAAGATGGCTTTGTTTGTTGCAGTTACTTTCCACCTCACAATGCACGTCACTTCTCAATGACAATATAATGTACTATTTCCTTCCTGAGTACTGAACGAAAACAAAAGATGCAATTTTAACATTGCAGTAAAATGACAGACCTACAATTTTTTTTTGTAGGTTTTAATTTTGATTTTTATACTACCAGAAATTTAAATCAGAAAATATTAACAGCCAACAACCAGTAAATTCTAAAGTTGTAAATAGTATTTTGCAAATCTTGTACACAAGGTGATAAAGTGATTGCAAAAATTCAGCTTTGCTATTCATATTAATGGAGTTTCAGCTGGTGATACCCTGCTTGGGGAAAATGACTAGACCATTTTATTTAATTCTTTGGTTGCTTAATATATATAAACAGTGGAAGTGATCCACAGGATGAAGCCCTCCAATTAAATTGAGTGGTTATAAATGAACAACAGTGACAACAACCAAGGAAGCATCCTTAACCTTTTTCTGCTATAAAATGCACCCACCTTCAACAAAAACAACCAAATAAAATCTGTTTCCACCCAGAGTAGCATTCATCTTCAATAAAGGTCACATACTGTATAAATGACATATTTTGTCAATTCAGCCGGTTGGCTTTTGGTAGTAATTGAGGCATACAGTATAACCGGAAAATCCATTGAGCATGCTATGCCAGAGAATGCTGGAATGATCAACACTGAGAAGCATCACTGCATGCCTCTTCTGCCATGCCCTCACATTGTTTCTTATCTTTTCTTTCTTATTGCCAGAGGATTAAGTGATGCCTTATACCCCATGCCAAGGTTTTTTTTCCCCCCGAAACAACCCATTCACAAACAGAAAAAAAAGCAATCAGGCAAATGCAGTTAGCATAAATAGAGGAGTGAATGCACAGCTGTAGACAATGAAAGGACATTTTGAAATTCATTGCTTGCTGGAATGATCCATGGTATGAATATTCATTTACCCAATTTTTTTTCTACTGTGTGTATTTTACGCGTTTTTGTGTTATGTTTGTGTTTTGCAGACACAACGGATTAACTCTCACAGCGCTGCCTCTCTGTTTGCATGCAATCGTTTTGCACATCTGTATTCAACACTCACATTCACATTGCACAGTCATGATGTCAGATTGGAATAACGTCAACCACCTGTCTTTCCAACAAACCACGGTTGGCACGAGTGGCAGTGCAGTTAAAGTGAGATCTCGTCATTCTTTTTATGCTTATGGGAGCAGGGATGCGTTTCCCCGGCTCGGAAATGACACATTTTACTATTGTCACTTGATAGCATAAAATAACTATAAGATGCTTTTGGAACAAATCATTGAACATCTCTGAGCCCTGAAAACAGATATCTGATGTATCCAAAAGAACTTATCTAAGTAACAATGGAAAATAAATGTAATCAAAAAGCTTTTTGGACACTGACATTCGTGAAAATGGAAAATTCAAGAAATTCTTATGTTGTCAGTATTACACTTCCTTTTACTGACCTGAACCAAAGGATATCCTACAGATTACATTTAGTTACAGATTAACCAGTGAAAAATATTATTTTATAGCCTAATTCTAACTTCATTTGTTACCAAAGTGTAACCACTGATGGGGAATGAATTCTGAATTGTGATGTGAGAGTCCTGGATCTAATAAGTGTGCCATCCAATCATGTCCCTGTGACTTCAACATGGTTTACCAGTGCATCATTTCATTCAGTTGAGGAAATGTGGTAAGATAATGTGTTGAGAATCAATAAAAAAAGATGTATATTTGTGTCCTGTAGATTTTATTTCAACACAATTTAATGGATTTCTGTTTTTTCTGTTGATTCTATTTTGTATATCTTGGTTTGAGAACACACATTGGTCACCAGTATCTCCATTTTTTTTATTTTTTTTTTGTTCAGACCTTCATTTTATTCTAAAGGTTATGCAGCAACTAATAAACCCCACTTTTTCCTGAAACAGACATGTGTATGGCTAATGCTTAGCATCTTTCTCAACACACGACAGGCAACTGACACAAGACAGTTTTGTGCAAAAGGAAGGATGCATATCTTTTGTTTGTTATCTTTAGGTAAAGTTGACATAAGTGATGAAAGAGCCTTTACAAATACATGAGGTTAGAAGCGCTGGAGAGAGGTGCCATGTTGAAAATTCATGAGATACCCATTCTGCTTTCACAAATGTTTTCCCTGCCCATCCATCCTAGATGTGCACTGTTAAATTATAGAATGGCTTTTATTCTTGAGTTTGTACATTGATACATGCACATTCAAAGCAAACACACATACACATATCCAAGTCCACACAACGCCACCACTGAAGGGTTTTTTTTGTTCATTGTGCTGATTGTTTCTGACTGCAGTGTTCATTGTAAGCAGTCAAATCATTCAGTTCGCGCTTTATGTTGGTCATTTTATTTGAAAGTATATCATGATATAAGATTTTGCTTGAATTGATCATACTAAACGATCTTCGTGGCTGTCTTTACAAACTACTTCCAAAACTGTCCTTTCAAAATATTAATTCTTAATGTTAACATCTACACTTCAACTGTTTTGTCCCCTTTAGTACAGAGCATGAAATGAAAATGGAAAAAAAAAAAAGTTTCGTTTCGTTTCATTCTCTGCCGCTTATCCGGGTCCGGGTCGCGGAGGCAACAGCCTGAGCAGGGAGATCCATCCGCTCCTCTCCCTGGCCACTTCCACCAACTCCTCCGGGGGGATACCAAGACGTTCCCAAGCCAGCCGAGAGATATAATCTCTCCAGCGTGTCCTTGGTCTGCCCCGGGGTCTCCTCCCGGATGGGCATGCCCGAAACACCTCCCCAGGGAGACGTCCAGGAGGCATCCTGACCAGATCATCCTCTCAACGCGGAGTAGTAGTGGCGCTACTCTGAACCTCTCCCGGATGTCCGAGCTCCTCACCCTATCTCTAAGGCAGAGCCCAGCCACCCTGCAAAGGAAGCTCATTTCGGCCGCTTGTATTCGCGATTTCATTCTTTCGGTCACTACCCAGAGCTCATGACCATAGGTGAGAGTTGGGACATAGATTGACCTGTAAATTGAAAGCTTTGCCTTCTGCCTCAGCTCTCTATTCACTACAACAGATCGCTTCAGCGTCCGCATCACTGCCAATGCTGCCCCAATCCATCTTTCAATCTCCCACTCCATTTTCCCCTCACTCGTTAACAAGACCCCGAGATACTTGAACCCCTCCCCTTGGGGAAGCGACTCTCCCCCGACCCGGAGTGGGCAATTTGTTGGTTGTTTACACAACATAAAAAAAAAAGAAAAATGAAAAATTATTAGCAATGCAAATTTTTACACAATAGGATAAGAGTTTTAAATTGATAGCAATAAAAGGGAGATACAGCGAAAGAAAATCCTAAAATTGATGTCACACTAGGTCATTACACCTCCTTAAGAAACCAACATATTCCATTTGCTTCAGTGCAAAATCAAATTATTTTCCACACTTTATGAACAGAACCAAAGGGCAGCCTTGGTGGAGACCAACACTGACTGGGAACATGGCCTGACTGCGATGCGAATCAAGCTCTACAGAACCAAAGGGCAGCCTTGGTGGAGACCAACCCTGACTGGGAACATGGCCTGACTGCGATGCGAATCAAGCTCTGGCTCAGACAATACAGAGATTGAATGGCCCGTAACAAAAGGCCATCTACCCCATACTCCCGGAGCACCCCCCACAGGACACTTTGAGGGACACGGTCATAAGCCTTCTCCAGATCCACAAAACACATGTGGACTGGTTGGACAAACTCCCATGCCCCCTCCAGTACCCTCGCAAGGGTATAGAGCTGGTCCAGTGTTCCACGGCCAGGACGAAAACCACATTGCTCCTTTTGAATCCGAGGTTCAACTAGCAGCCGGACTATCCTCTCCAGCACCCCGGAGTATGCCTTCCCAGGGAGGCTGAGGAGCGTGACCCCCTCCATAGTTGGAACACACCCTCTGGTCCCCCTTCTTGAAAAGGGGACCCACCACACCTGTCTGCCACTCCAAAGGCACAGTCCCCGATGTCCACGCAATGTTGCAGAGGCGTGTCAACCATGGCAGCCCTACAACATCCAGAGCCTTGAGGAGCTCGGGACGGAACTCATCCACTCCCGGGGCACTGCCGCTGCAGAGTTGTTTGGCAGCCCCAGCGACCTCAACCCCAGTGATGAGAGAGCCCAGCCCAAAGGCCTCCGGCTCTGCCTCCTCTTCAGAACTGGGATTGAGGTGATCTTCGAAGTATTCCTTCCACCGCCGAACTATAGACTCAGTTGAGGTTAGCAACTCCCCGCCCACACTGAAGACTGTTCTGCATTCCCCTCCTGAGCCGCCGAACAGTTTGCCAGAATTTTCTTTGGCGCCGACTGGAAGTCTTGTTCCATGGCCTCACCAAACTCCTCCCACACCCGGGTTTTTGTCTCAGTGACCACCCGAGCCGCAGATTGCTTGGCCTGCCAGTAGCTGTCTGCTGCCTCGGGAGTCCCACAAGCCAGCTATGCCTTGTAAGTCTCCGTATTCAGCTTGACCGCCCCTTTCACCTCTGGTGTCCAACAACATGTCCTGGGGTTACCGCCACAACTAGCACCAGCGACCTTGCTACCACAGCTTCGAGCAGCCGCCTCGACAATGGCAGCGTGGAACATGGCCGACTCAGATTCCATGCTCCCCACTACCTACAGGATGTGGTTGAAGCTCCTCCGGAGGTGGGAGATGAAGACCATTTTCACAGGGTCTTCGGCCGGACGTTCCCAGCAGACCCTCACTATTCACTTGGGCCTGCCTGGTCTGTCCGGCT